>WURV02022238.1:0-142769 GCA_011762755.2 Epimenia babai
TTCATGGGAATCTCCTTTGCTTACACTTTGGATTTTCCCTGAATGGCATCAATTATTCAAACCCATAGATAGGGTACGTCTATGTTTTTTTGGAAGACTACGAACAGGCGCTTGCCGATTTTACTCGTGCCATCGAACTGGACTCGGAATCTCTGAACGCCTATCTCGGAAGAGCTATAACGTATGATGTATTAGAAGATCTAGAACTTGCACATGAAGATGCGAATCGTGTCGTCAACTTAGATCCAGACCTTGCCCTTGGCTATTATTACCGGGGAAAGTCCGATACAACGGAACAGGGGATGCGCGATATTCAACGGGCGATTGAACTCGACCCAGAGTATGCAGATGCCTATGCCATACGTGCTGCTAAATACTCTTTTGTCGGAAACAATACACAGGCGGTGGCAGATGCGAATCGAGCAATCGAACTAGGCGCAGAAGACTCCAACACCTATGCCATACGCGGACTGGTTTATTATGAACGTAACGAGTATGACAAGGCACTTGCTGATTTTGACAAAGCCATTGAATTAGATGCTGACAATGCCAATGCTTATACGGGGCGTGGGCTTACATATTTGAAGTCCGGCTTATACGAGCTGGCAATCGCAGACTTTGATCGGGCAATTGAGTTGAACCCGGAAGCTGTTGGGGCACATACTAGTAGAGGGATCACCTACTTTGCGCTGGATAATATCGATCAGGCACTTGCCGATTTTACCCATGCCATCGAAACAAACCCAGCCGATAGCACAGCGTATAATGCGCGGGGATTACTCTACGAGAGCCAAAAGGAGTATGACCGGGCAATTGCTGATTATGATCGTGTGATCGAGCTAAATCCACTGGATGGGAATACGCATTATCTGCGCGGCTTCGTCTACCACAGGATGAATGAAACAGATCAAGCGCTGGCAGACTATACGCGAGCGATTGAATTAGACCCTTCAATAGCCGATGCCTATGAATGGCGTGGCGTGCTTTACTACAACCAGGGAGATTATGAACTGGCGCTGACAGATCTGGATCATGCGCTCACGATCAATCCAATGGCAGGTTCTGCTTATGCTGTGCGGGGCAAAACACATTACCGTCTGGAAAATTATGAGCAGGCTGTTATAGATCTAACCCGTTCGATTGAAATAACCCCTTCCAAAGCCGGTAACTACTATGATCGGGCGTTGGAATATCGGAAAGCAGAAAAGTATGAGCTGGCAATCGCCGACTTTGAAAGGACGTTGGAGCTTGATCCTCAAGATATAAGTGCATACCTTGGTCGAGGAAGCCTACACTATGATCTGGAGAATTACGATCATGCCATAGAAGATTACACGCAGGCGATTGAACTCGACCCGATGAATGAGAATGCCTATTATCAGCGTGGTCGCGCCTATTATCGTGCTGAGAACTATGAACAGGCTGTTGCCGATTTCAGTTTTGCCCTGACCAACGGCAAGAATACGCCAAACGCTTTTGATGCGCGTGGGCGTGCGTACTATCGTCTGGAAGAGTATGACCGAGCCATTGCCGATTACACACTGGCAATCACGATTGACCCTGAATATTCCGCTAGTTACGGAAATAGGGGCAATGTTTATTATGTATTGGAAGAATATGAGCAGGCACTCGAAAATTACCAGCGCTATGTTGAGCTGGTAGGAGAAGAGGATGCCTCAGATTGGATTCTTGAGACAGTTGCGGAATTGGAAGCAGCGTCCAATGCATCGGAGGATGGTTCTCCCATTCGTACTGCGGACTGGTATCAGGACGCAGGCGACGATTATTACGATGCAGGGGACTATGAAGCAGCCATCGAAAGTTATAGTCGGGCAATCGAACTCGATCCAGATAATTATTCCTACTATTATCGCGGCAGATCCTACGACTACCTCGGAGAATATGAACTGGCAATCGCCGACTTCACGCGCGGGATTGAACTTTGTACCAGTAATTGCCATCATGACTACAACAGTCGCGGGCTGGCATATGCTGGTTCAGGTGACTATGTACAAGCCGTCGCGGATTACACACAGTCTATCGAGCTAGACCCCACTTACAAATACCCGTACTATAATCGGGGAGTTGCCTACTTCGAAACTGGCGTGTTTCTCTTTTCTGTACCGGATTTCGAGCGTGCCATTGCACTGGATCCAGAGTATGAAGACGCGTATTTTGACCGGGCGCGGGCGCTATATGAATTGTCGGATTATGACCGGGTGATCGAGGATTATAGTCGGGTGCTTGAGATCGACCCGGAGAATGTCGCAGCGTACAATAATCGTGGGTTGGCATATGATCGGCTAGGGAATTACGATCAGGCGATTGCCGATTATTCGCAAGCCATCAAGCTAGATTCCACCTATATCTTAGCGTACCACAATCGGGGGATTAGCTATCATAACAAAGAAAATTATGAACTAGCTCTCATCGAATACGCACAAGTGATCGAAATGGATTCCCAATACACTAATGTCTATTGGGATCTAGGAAATACTCACTATGAGCTAGAACAATATGCGGAAGCGCTGGCAAATTATCGCCACTATATTGAACTAGCAGGCGAGGAAAATGCCCCCACGTGGATGATCGAACGCGTTGCCGAATTGGAAGCTCAGGAAGTAGGCGGATGATCGCTTAAATCAACCCATCATCCGCCGTATACGCACCTGCGTATGCCAGGTCGCCATCTAATAGGAACTGGACAGTGTAACCAGAGAGACGCTTCGGCAAGGTGATCAGCAAATCTTTGTCCGGAACGAAGGCTTCATCTTGCCAGGTGAATTGCACGCCATCAGCATTCTCAACGACGACAGACGCATAAAATGAACCACAAGAATCCGCTTTTTCGCAAAAATTGAAGCGTAAACGGACGCTCTTTTCTTCCAGCGATGCCTCTTCTACATACACCCACTTCCGATTGAAAAGATGATAATCGGTGCGAGTTGTGATCTTGTCGCGCCATTGTTGCCAGATTTCGGTTGGCAGGAGATGTCGCAGCGTATCATACTCGGCTTCGGAACGCACCCAGATGAATTGCAAGCCTTCTAGCCCCAATTGATCGGGGATGACCACCTGTGCTTCCCGACAACGCATGATCTCATCTCGCTCATCAGGCATGAACCACGAGTCATGATAGATCTGCTCAAACGGCAATTCATTGAAGTGACCGGGCGTTTTGTAGGTTTTCTTCACTTTGGCGGGATCACCCTCACTGAAGCGCGCTTCCGGCAGGCAGATGGTCGCTTCCAAATCAAAGAGCAAGTAGACAGGGATGGGGCAATAGTTCTCTTCCGGCGCTTGCTCGGAGGGACGAAAACCTTCCGTTCGATAGAGATCCGGCGTACGTGGACGAAAATAGAGGCGCACAAATTTATCCCAGCGCGTGTTTAAATTTCCACCCTGCGCGAAGGGAGATTGGATTGTTTCCGATTGTAAAAGATGTGCGGCGCTGTGGATGTCCGTGTAGTGAAACAGAAAATAGGGCCACCAGTAGCGTGAACCCAGCCAATCTTCACGCCGAAGTTGAGAGATATGGCGGCGGAAAGCCGGGGCATTCCGCTTTTCATTTTTCCGGATGGGCGAGGAGACTTGCCTGCGCCGTGTTTTGAAGGGCGTTTTCGCGGCTGCAGGTTGTTCATCCTGCGGAATTCTGAACGCTTGCCCGGCGGTGATGTCGCTGACCAGGTCACGCAGCATATCACTGTACCGGGTTTCATCTGAGAAGTCGAGATAATTCAAATGCTCGAGAATCAAGGGCAACTCAGCATTTGCCTGTATCAGAAGTGGAATAACTTGTTTGCCCTTACGAAGCGAGCGAAGTTGCTCGGCACGACACCACTGCGATTCATAAGATGCCTGACTCATGAGCGCCAGCGTGACATGACAATGTTCAATCGCTTCTTCGATATTGACCGACCAGCTTGCGCCACCGGGGATTTGCTCTAAGTCTAGCCAGATGCCGTATCCAAGCGCCTGCAAGTCATCCCGCAGCCGTAAAGCCATTTCTCGCGCATCTGCACGACCATAGGAAATGAAAATGTTGACGTTACTTGCCATGACTTTCCTTTAATCGACAGCTTTTAAGGTTGCGAGATAGGGATCATCTTTGCGATCCAATGGCGGAACATAATGCAACCCAACGACTTCTTCGCCGCCAGCAGGTTGCAGCAATACGGGGTGCAAATAATCCATCTTTGCCAGCAGCGCAAAGAGATGGGGTGCATGTTCGGTTAAGCCACCCGGAAGATTTTGCGGCAAAACATACCCTGTCCGGCGAATGTACTGCCAGAGATCCATCATCGAGCTTTCCGAGATAAAAATCGGCTGCGGACCATCGGTACGGATGACCAGGTTATGCCGCCGACTCCGCTTTTTGGTGGAGATGCCTGCGTAAAACAATTCGTGCTCTGAATCGAGCGTCTGCAAATAGGGCTTGCTTTTGATCAATTTGGAAAAGTCCCGCCAGAACTTCTTGAAATCAACAAGGCGCGGTCTGCCATTAAGCCACGACCGCAAGCTACGCACATTACGGCGTTCCGGTGCGAAGGGATTTTCCTCATAATTCAGGTGAACGTAAATCGCCAACGGAATCGATTGCAAATAGGCTTCCATCACCGGGCGTACTTCGGTCTCCCAATCTAACTTACCCTGCCCGCTGCCCAACATCGGAAAGGAGATCGAGGTAATCCCCTGTTCGCTATAGGTTTGCACAAACTTTTTCAGCCCGGCTTCCAGATATTCGGTACGGGAATGCGCCCGAAAATGTTTTTTCGTAGGGAAGTTCAATACCCACTTATGCGGCGTTTTGTATAGAAATAGCTGTCCAACATCAAACTGATCGCGCTGACAAAACGTTTTATATTGCGTGAACATCTCCGGATAAAAACGCTTAAAATCAAACGCAAGCCCTTTGCCCATCACACCAACAGTATTTACAGGATTCACCAGCACTCGCGCTGGACTTTGTATGAGATCACCTGTGACATATACAATCAACGGCTTATTCCTAATGCATCAATACAACGTTCCCATTATATATCGCATTGGGAATGTGGACATGGGAGATAAGAGGCGTACATTGGGCACAATGCATTGTGCCCTTACCGACAATGGATGCAATTTCTATCAACCACCCGTGAGCGGCGGAACCCGATGTGTTGTTACGAATTCGAGCAAGTCACGCAACGCGGAGTTTTGCAGATCATCCAGTTTGCGGATTTTTACATGCCGCATCAGCTTGCCGCTACCTTCTAGCAAATTTGTGGGATCAGGTAATTCCGAGCCATAGTTGAAGCCCAGATTGACATGCTTCTTATAGGGGATGATCCAAGAAAAATGCTCGGACATTTTCTTCGGTCCCGTCCCGTATCCCACTGATCCCTGTTGTTCCCACACGACTTCGACCACCCCCGGCAGAACATCGTAAATCAAGGCGCGCGTAGCCCGTGCAAGTTCCTGTATCTCCGGTGATTTATCGCTGATGATTTGCTCAAAAGCTGCCTGTGGATTATCCATCATGGTATTCCTCATCCAATAGAAATGATATTTTTCCTTCATCAATATAGCATTGAAAGCAATTGCGTGCCTTCACTGGAAATCCCCTCCACTCTGATGCACAATCAAGCAACATTCTGAAATATCATTTGTGGAGGTCAAGATGCCAGAAGGTTCAATCTTGATGATTGCCATTGGTCTGGTCGCCGGTGTCATGGGCGGCATGTTTGGTATCGGAGGCGGTGTGGTCATCGTGCCCGCCTTGATTATGCTTGTCGGCTTAGAACATCTGGATGCGGTCAGCATCTCACTCACGGCACGGCTGGTTCCTGTTGGCATCCTTGGTGCAATCGCTTACTATCGTGCTGGCAAATTACAAATCCGAACCGCACTCCTGATCGTTGTGGGCTTAACCGTCGGGGCTGCGCTTGGTGCGCCTATCGCCATCAACTTGCCACAGGATACCCTCAAGCAAGTCTATGGCATTTTCTTGCTATACGTTGCATGGCGCTTCATCGATCCTATCATGTTATTTCGCACTCGTTTCTCTGATGCCCCGCCAGAAGCGGTAACGGAAGAAGAGCCAGAGGAACGCGACGAAGTTGGTTGGTACGTGTTGTTGCTTGTCGGCTTCATCGCCGGAATCGCGGCTGGCTTATTCGGCATTGGCGGCGGTGTGGTTATTGTTCCAGCCCTCATTACCATCCTCAAATTCGATCTCAAGCGTGCGGCGGGCACGTCACTGGCAGCGCTCCAATTTCCAGCAGCCCTACCCGCCGTTATTCAATATGCGGATCAGGGATATTTTGATCTTCCAGCAGCCGTCCTGGTAGGCATCGGTCTCATCGTGGGTTTCTTCATCGGCGCACGAACCGCGTTGAATTTACCCGGGAAAACGGTCAAGCGACTCTACGGACTATTCTTGATCTTCGTTGCTGTGCGTTTTCTGTTTGGGATTTAAGATTGGAAAAATCCAAAAGAGGAATGCTCGCTATCTGACAACATGATGCTGGCAGATACGCATAACAGGATAAATCATAAGGGGTGTTAAGGGTTCAGATTGTGCAAATGAGGTTTGCGCGGTATACTCTATACAGAAACTATTCTTGGAAAGGGCATCATTATTTTTGACAAAGGTGACACCGTTGTTCATCCCCGTTATGGTGCCGGAATCGTCGTCGCGAAAGAGATGGTAGAACGCCGCGGCGAGGAAAAACTCCACCTGCGTATTAAGCTATTTGACAAGCACAACAGCAGCCTGCTCATTCCGTTTGACAATGTAGAAGAATCTGAGCTTCGAAGTGCGTTCAGCGATCTCGACGAGGTAGAGGTGATCATGTTTGATACACCGGAAGACCTGCCGGAAGATCATCGTGCACGGCAAACACAAATTGAAGCGGTCATCAAAGTTGGGCAAGCCCGACAACTTATCGGCATGTTACGTGATCTCTACTGGAAACAATGGTCAAATCACTTGACCTTATCGGATACTCGGCTGCGGGATCAGATCGAAAAACGATTGATTGCAGAATTATCCGCGAGTCCCACCATCAGCGTGGATAGTGTGCGGGCACGCGTTACCAGTATCATTGAATCTGCTATGCAAAAGCATGGAGGTTCGCTAAATCCGCAGGCAGGCAACGCATAACGAAGCCTCATCATTCAAACACTGTGAGCCTGTCCAAAAGAGGATAGGCTTTTTGTTTCCCACGTCAATCAGTGGTCTCCGTTTCCGTTGAATGTTAATATCATCGTGACGCAAGAAGGTTACGCGCAACTATCGCACCCTCGCTACGTAGAATACTACGATCATCAAATAATATGGGGAAGAAATCATATGGCAACAAGTGATGTAATGGTTGATGTACAGGGATTGGTGAAAACCTTTCAGCGTGAGGATGGTAAGCCCATCCGCGCTGTAAAGGGGATCAGTCTCGACATCAAAAAAGGGGAGATTTTTAGTTTGCTCGGACCAAATGGTGCGGGTAAGACGACCACAATCTCCATGATTAGCGGCTTGATCGAGCCGACGGAAGGCGATGCCACAATCGGTGGCTTTTCGATTCGCAAGCAGCCAATGGATGCAAAGCGATTAATGGGGGTTATCCCGCAGGAAATCGCACTCTATCTGCAATTGAGCGCCCGCCGCAATCTGGAATTCTTTGGCAAGATGTATGGTTTGGGTGGCAAGGAATTGCGGACGCGTGTGGATGAGGTCTTAGAATTTATCGATCTGAAAGAGCGGCAAAATGACAAGGTCGAAACATTCTCCGGCGGCATGAAACGGCGTGTCAACATCGGCGTTGGTTTGTTGCATCGCCCACAACTCGTGTACATGGATGAACCGACTGTCGGCATTGATCCACACAATCGGCGACGCGTTCTGGATACGGTGTTCCGCCTGCGCGATGAATACAACATGACGGTTCTCTATACCACGCATCTCATGGAAGAGGCGGAAGAACTGAGTGATCGCGTGAGCATTATCGATCACGGCGAGATCATCGCACTGGGAACACAGGGCGAACTCACCCAGAAGGTTGGTGAAGAAGATCGCTTGCTCTTCAGTGTTGGCGAACAAACGGTTTCAGATGACATCTTGCGGAAATTGGAAAGTGAAGTTGAGGGCGTCACTGGCGCATCCTTCGAATCCATTGAATTGCAACCCGCGCCAGATATGGAAGACTCGGGCGTGATGGTCGTTGAACGCCGGGCAACCGGGGAAATGGTGGCTGTTCGATCCGGACAAACAACCGATGGCGCAGTTACGGTACTGGCGAAACGCGGACGCAAGGCACTGCCACAGATTATTCGTATTCTGGATGATGCCGGAATCGAAATCCGTTCGGTCGAAGTTCGTGAGCCAGATTTGGAAGCCGTGTTCCTGGCATTGACCGGGCGGGCATTGAGGGATTGACCATGAGTAAGATATGGGCAATCGCATATAAGGACATTTACGCGACCTTTTCAGACCGGAATTTGATCATCATCATGTTTGCCGCTCCCATCGTCCTCTCGACGATTATCGGGTTGGCATTTGGCGGTGGTGGCGGAGGTGGTAGCAGTAACTTTGCCGACATCCCCATCGCCATCGTCAACATGGATGAGGCAGTCGAACAGAACGGGCAAACGGTCGCTTACGGGCAACAGCTTGTCGACATCATTACGGGCAATTTTGCAGACATACCAGCAGACAGCTCACAACCTGCCTGTCCATTGGTTGATGAGGCAATTTCGCCTGATCCAGATCAACCGACGGGATCGCTAACGGATTTGTTCAACACAACTGTGTTGGATGATGAAGCAGCCGCACGGGCTGGCGTTGAAAGTGGCGATTATCACGCAGCAATTCTCATTCCGCCGGATTTTACGACCAACTTAATGGGCGAAATCAGTGTGGACTTTGCTTCTTTCTTCGGCGGTGGAGAAAATGAAGAAATCGCTCCGCCTACGCCAGCAAGATTAGAAGTGTATGCCAATAGCGGACAGGGGGTTACGAGTAGCATCGCCCGGAGTGTTTCCGAGGGCATCATCAACCAACTGGCAACGGGCAGCATCGCCATCAACTCCACCATCAACACACTAATCCGCACGCCAGAAACAGCGACTGCGATGATTGGCGGCAATACAGAAGCCTTCTCGGTATTTGGTTGCGGCTTTATGACGACCTTGAACAGCATCGGTATAGATCGTGTGCCAGTGGATGAATCGCAGCAGCTTAGCGCCTTTGCCCAAATCATCGTGCAGATTGGATCGGCACAGGCGGTCTTCTTCGCCCTGTTTACCGGGATATTCGGCATTTTGAACATCTATGAAGAGCGTACCGATTGGACTTTACAACGTCTTCTGGTTTCGCCTACCCCACGCTCGCACATCCTTGCCGGGAAAATCCTTGGCAACTTGCTGGTGGTCTTCCTGCAACTCGCCGTCCTCTTGATCGCACTGACGGTCATCGTGAGCTTGCTAGAAGGTGGGCTAACGCTGATCTGGGGAACCAACTTGCTCGCGATTTTGCTGATCATAGTAGCGCTCGTGTTCTGTGTATCTGGCATTGGGGTACTGGTCGTTTCGATTGTGAAAACACCGGAACAAGCACAGGTTGTCGGTCCGATGGTCAACATAGGGCTGGCACTTCTTGGCGGCGCATTTGGCTTTACGCTGCCAAAAGTGGTCGCACAATTCTCCCTCATTTACTGGGGCGTGGATGCCTTTACCAAATTATCGCAGGGCAACAGCGACATCGGCTTAAATATCGTGGTGCTGCTGGTGATGGGTATCGGCTTGTTCATTGTTGGGCTGTGGCTGTTTAACCGCCGCGCAGAAGTGTAGGAGGGGATCATGAAAAACACACTCAATATCACCATCAATACCCTGCAATACTACTTTTCACAACGCGGCAACCTTGTCGGGCTGATCGTATTGCCCGTTATCTTCACTGTCGTTCTCGGGGCGGCATTCGGAGGCGCAGGCAGCGGTCCGTCACAAGTTCGAGTCGATGTCATTGATCTGGATGGCAGCGAAGCCTCGGCGCAATTCATTGAACTGCTGCGCCAGGATGCCCTGCTCATGTGCCCAATGGATAATGAAGACGATAATTGTCGGCTAGAAGGCAGTCCGATTGATATAGAGAATCCCATTCAACGGATTGACGCGGACGTTGTGAACTCGGTCATCGTCATTCCAGCAGGTTATGGCGAGGCGCTGGAAACATTCGCTGAAATCGACATCGAATACTATTCGACAGAAAGTCAGCTCACGCCCGGTTTGGCAGGACAGAGCTTGCAAGCCGTCTTGCAACGCGTGAACGGAGGCATCGTCGCCGCCCGCATTGGCACAGGTGTCGTCGATCAACTGGGTGGAGATGAACCCATTCTGACTGGCGAAGCGCAAGACACTTTCCGGCAAGCAGTCTATGATCGCGCCAGTGAATTATGGGATGGCGACCCAGTTGATGTTCGTTATGTGCTGACGCAACAGGGCGATCAAACAGATTCGACGGCGCTGGGCTTTGGGCAATCTGTGCCGGGCATGGGGTCGATGTACGTCATGTTCACCGTCTTTGGCGGCATGATCTTGCTCATCCGCGAACGCAAGCAGTGGACGCTGCAACGACTGGTCGTCCTGCCCGTCTCCCGCACGCAAATTTTGGCGGGATACGTCCTGTCCTACTTCACGCTGGGCATGATTCAGTACATCGTTGTGTTCGCGGTTGGGGTGTTCGTGGGGTTGGATTTCGGCAGTAGCCCGATTGCGCTGGTGCTGGTGATGATCGCCTTCACGCTTTGTACCACCGCCCTGACCTTTGCGCTGGCAACGAAGATCAAAACCGAGGCGCAGGCAAACAGCATGATTACGTTGCTGAGTTTGATCCTTGCCCCACTGGGGGGTGCGTGGTGGCCCCTAGAGATCGTGCCTGAGTTCATGCGAACGATTGGTCATATTTCGCCCGTTGCCTGGGCAATGGATGGCTACCGCGAATTGATTTTCTTCGGTGGCGGACTTACCGATGTCCTCATCCCCATCGCCGTACTGGTAGTGGCGGCAGGTGTTCTCTTTGTGATCGGAGTACGCGGTTTCCAGTATGAGTAGATCGTAACAAATATTGTATGATAGAGGCGGTTATTATGCCGCTTCTATCTATTTTGGAAACGATCACTATGAAATCGATCTTGCGCTTCGCCACAATACTACTCTTTCTTATCTTGATCCCTACTAGCTCCTCACAAATCAGCTACGATCCCGACATCATTACCTCTGATAATGTAGCTGACGTTCGCCAGGTGAATGAAATTGAGATCATCGGCGGAGTCAGGGATATTGAATTTCACCCTCAAGTTCCGGGCGAATTAATCATTGCTCAAACGGATGGAAATGTATCGGTCTGGGTTGTATCGCAAAATACCATATCAAGGCAATGGACGGTTAGTAATGAATCCATAATTGATTTTGAGGTCACACTTGATGGGCAAAAAGTTATCGTTGCCAGTGCTGATGGGAATATAGCGATCTGGGGTATTGTGATAGGTCAATTGCTTAGAACTATTGAGTCCGATGAATCAATGGGGCTTCCCTCAGTCATTGCAACTACTGATGAAAACTTGCTTGCCGTTGGCTACCGAGATGGCAAAGTCCGCTTGTGGGATATAGAAACTGGTGAAATGCTGATCACGCAATTCGGCTATCGATCTCTTATTCAAACAATAGATTTCTCGAATGATTCTTCCTATCTAGCCTACGGAAATGGGGGCATGATATATTTATTTGCTCTTCAAAACATTGAATCACAAGAAGTATATCTAGAAGCACTATTTGACGGACAAGAGCTTCAACAACTCGAATTCCTCCCATTAGGTGAAGAAGGATATTTAGCGATTGAACGCTTTGCCTCGATCAGTAATTTTAAAGCCTTACAATTCTGGGAAACGCTATCGTTTAGACAAACAATGAGTGATACACCGCCACAAATGGCGTACCCGGATCATATGAGTGTTAATCTTGATGGGCGACTGATTGCGATTGTGGGCAAAGAAACAACAGCAGGGGGCGGATGTAATACAAATCTATGTCCTGTGGAAATCGTGAACATGGATCGTCTCACACAAGATGGATTCGAATCTATCCAAATTGGCGAACATGCTGACTGGTATGTGGGTGTTGATTTTAATGCAGACGGAAGTTTGATTGCTTCCGCCTCACAGGATGGACACATCAAAATCTGGGGAATACCCACACACAAACCCTTAGCAGAAAATCAATAACTGTCTACCCCATTTTCATGGCATACTAATGCACATGTTTGTATTCCGACTGTTCCAGACATTACTCAGAGCAGTTTTTCGCGTCATCCGCTACACATTGACGCTGGCGTTGCTGCTGGTGATCTTGCAGCGTTCGACGGTGCTGACAAACGACCTGCGGAGTAATGTCACCTTCCTCGTCAGCGAACACCTCTTCGATTACATCGGTTGGGAAATCAATGCGCTGGCGGTCAAGGTCGATCAAACGCTCTGGGGGCTGCATCCCTTCATGACAGAATCGGATCGCAGCCAGTACATCCGTGATTACATGGCGCAACTGGCGCAGACTCAATCTTTAGAAGCACAGATTACAGCAATCTATGTCGATCCAGCCATCACCGACCCGGAAACAGCATCGACCGATCTCTACGCGTTGAACGAGACAGGTTGCGCGATGATCTCCGCCAAAAGCAACCACTCGCCGAAGCCATTCTTGAGGGTCAAGTAGCAGCGATACTGGCAGAAGAAGGCTTTGCATTTGCCGGGCAATTGCTACCGCCCATCGCCATGCACTTCACCGAAGTGCCGAACCTGTTGATCGTCTCGCCGCGTGATGAAATTCGCTTTGATATATCGCTGAATTTGTACGCGCTGCCCGTTGATGAGAAAGCGGCAATTGAACATACTATCGACAACAGACATGATGTCTCGTCTTTGATCGTTCCTCTGGGCGGGATCGCCCTCTACCCGGCGATGATTACCGAAACCGCATCGATCCCGGTGGCAATCGAGATTTTCGCTCATGAATGGCTGCATCATTATCTATTTTTCTATCCGCTTGGGCTGCACTATTTCACAGGCGGCGAAGGCTTTGCCAGCGAAGCGCGCATCATCAATGAAACGACGGCGGATATTTTTGGCAAAGAAGTCGCGAGATTGGTGCTAGCCCGCTACTATCCTGACCTGTTGCCGCCCCTGCCAGATGCATCAGCCAGCCAAACCGTCACCAAGCCAGACCCGAACGCCTTCGATTTCGGCACAACTATGCATGAAACACGCGTGAGGGTTGACGAACTGCTGGCGGAAGGAAACGTAGAAGAAGCCGAAGCCTATATGGAAACAAGGCGACAGCTATTCGTCAGTCATGGCTACAACATCCGTAAGCTCAATCAAGCGTACTTTGCATTTTATGGAGGCTATCAAGCAGGCGGTGTGCCCGGTGTTGGTGGCGAAGACCCCATCGGTCCCGCCGTAAAATCCATCCGCGATGACAGCCCGACACTTCGCGCGTTTGTGGAGCAACTGCGGAACATCACAACACGAGAAGTGTTATTGCTGATTGCAGAAAAATGATTGATAAGGACAGTGTTTGTCTTTAGGCAGGATCGATCACTTCAAGCAGCATGTCATCCCCGGAATCCCAATCCAGGGTACGATCTTGTTTCTGGAGAAACGCGAGTGCTTCCTCCATCTTATGCTCTACACGAAAATGCTATTTTAACTGCTTCCGGTTAATCTGCGGAACGATTGTCCCCAGAAAGCGAATCATCGGATGGGTGGTGATGGTAACCATCCATTCAACATGGGGATGAGAGAGAAAGTCCACCGCATCCTGCAATTGTCGGATATTCTTCGGAAACTTGATCACTCTTCGGGTGTCATTCAAGATATATGTCGGCGCGATCCCATCATCCAGATAGGAAATGATCCGTTTGCTATCGGCAGCAACAATGTCGGTTGTGACAATCGGCGGTCGCTGGACATAGAGAACGCGCTGGTCGATATACCAGGCGATCCTAGCTTGTTCCATTGTGTTACAGTTCCTTACATGACGTTAATAACAGTAATATCATACACAAATCAGCCACATAGAAGGCTTGAGGATTCTCGCTTATCCTGTCGTCCAATCCCGCAGAATCCCGGCACATAAAGCGGCGCGTGTCGGCAAGCTGCTGATGATGACATGCTCGTGAGTCGCATGTAAGCCTTCGCCCTGCGGACCCAAGCCATCGAGGGTAGGAATGCCCATCGCCGCCGTAAAATTCCCGTCTGAACCACCGCCGCTGCCTTCTTCACGCACGGTGACACCGATCTGTTCACCAATCGCTTTCACCTGCTCGAATACAGCACCATTGCGTTCCATCGGCGGGCGCGAGTGTTCCGCATGGACGGTTACTTTCGCCCCGGGGATAAACGGTTGCGCATTGAGGAGCGACTCCCGCAAATCCTGATGTTCCTGCATGGTCATCATTCGTGTGTCGATGTGAGCGACCGTACGCGCAGGGATGACATTGCCTGCCGAGCCGCCTTCTATCATCGTGATCGAAACCGATGTGCCATTCCGCAGGTCATTGAGTTGGTTGATCTTGAGCGCTTGCTGGGCGAATTCGATGATGGAGTTGATGCCTTCTTCCGGTGCATTCCCCGCATGAGAAGCGCGTCCTTCAATTTCTAGTTGATAACGGGCGGTTCCCTTGCGCCAGGTCTTGATGGCTCCTGTGCGCGTACCGGGTTCCATCACTAGCACGAGTGCGCAATCCTTCGCAGTTTCTTTGATGATCGCTTCCGAATTCGGGCTGCCGATTTCTTCATCTGTCGTCATGAGCAACCACACCGGACGTTCTGGCATCTGCTCCAATTCCTGCAATCCTCGGATGGCGGTCAGCGCAATCGTGATGCCGCCCTTCATATCGATTACTCCGGGACCAAACAGGCGTCCTTCATCATCGAAGCGAATCGGCATGTCCTCCAACGTGCCTGATTTCCAGACGGTGTCGATATGTACCAGAAACAGAATCGGTTTCCCGGGTGCATCTTCATTCCATTTCGCCAGCAGAAAATCGCCACATTCCGTCTGTGGAAAGCGCGTGATGGAGGAGGCATTCAAACTTTGGAATTGTGTTTCCAGGAATGCCCCAAACTGATCTACTTTGTCTTTTTCCGCAGTGAAACTTTCATGGCGAACCATCTCTGTCAGCAAATCGATCACCGCTTGCTGTTGGTTGGTGAAATACGGGAGTAACTCTGACATATATTCCTCATTCTGTGGAAGACGAGACATGACTCATCCTTCCAGAAAATTGTAAGTAATTAAAATGGACACAGATCTAAGGCTGTGTAGGTTGGGCTACGGCTGCCATAACGATTGATGAGATCTAAGGCATCGTCGCGCTGTTCGATCACAAGCTGTACCTGCGCACAGGCACGATTCAAGGTGTTGGAAGTTTCCAGCCCGTTGATGAACGCCAGCGCCATTTCGATATACACGGGCAGGTCAGCAGGATTGGTTTCTTCCGTCAACGGGAACTCGATGTTGATGCGATCCCGGGTTTCCTCGTAGCGCTCGTCCGTGGTGAAGGCGAAGGTAATCAGCAAGCGATACAGCATATAGCTATACAGCGTCGTCTCGCCATCATTGAACCAGTAGACAAGCTCTTCCTCATCGCTCAACGCCTGTTCATACAGGCTGGCTGCCGCTTCCATCTCCAATCGAGCAAAATTGCGATCGGCTTCATGCACGACCTGCACCCGATAACGTGGCGGGTCAAGCTGAATGATCGATAGCACATAGGATGCGCCATTCCAATCGTAAATATGCACGCCTGTGCGTAAGGGTCCCGTTGCCGATGTTCCCCGACTATCCAACGGCACAACGATTTCGGCAACTGCATCATTATCGATGTCGCTTAGAGATGGCGGAGTGAAGCTGCTAATCACACCTCCCACAACATTGACAAAGCGTCCGCGATCCCGATCCCAACTAACCATTTGTGTTTCAAACGGGCAGGTATCGGCTTCATCACATCGGCGAGCAGCAAAAAGCAGATCCGCCCGAAAATCGCGATTCATATCATCCAACCAGAGCAACTGCGGCGGAGCCACCCCATCGGCAATCGCCTCGTACCACAGTCGGTAGCGCCCATCCAGACATCCAAATATGAGCAGCGTACCAATATCTCCCGGCGCAGTATACCCGACCACCATTTCCGGTGTGCCTTCCCCTGTCAAATCCACATCATCGCGTAGATAGCCTTCGTCGCTGAGCGCTTCCCAGTCATTGAGCAGTTGATCTTCCAGATCAGTGATCTTGCCGCCAGCAGAAAAGAAGCGTGCCATATCCTGCGAGGCATCTTCACTCGTCGCCGGACGCGGAGACAAGACCGCTCCATCCACCTGCACCGGGCAGGTACGCTGATCCGGCGTGGGGGTTGGCTGATTGGCTTCGGCAATGGCAGTCGCCGGATTCGCCAGACTGCTATCGCCACTTTCCGGGACAAATTGTGGCGGCGGCAAATTGCCAACAAGCACTCGCCCCACCGTTGCCGTCGGAAAGGGAATATCTGTTGGGTTGGTGCTGACAGGCGCTTGTGGTTGGCAAGCTGTCAGCAATAACAGTGCTGTGATGAATATCGTTCGGTACATGCCGTCCAGTATAGCAAATGTATAGTAGTGGGAAAATCGTGGGGTTGAGTAGGAAAGAAATGAATTATTTTAGCTGCCTTACCCTAGCAGCCTGTATGCTCCACCCGAAACCCCAAGCGCGTACATGATGATTTGGTTTCCAGCGATGAGCCATCAATTTCGATCACATTGGCAACAATTGATTCATCGCCATGCATCCGAGCAACGGAAACCCGGTGATTGCCGTCCTCGACAAAATAGCGACCTCGCACTTTGATGAGAAGGGGTGGCGGCAATGCGATCCCTGTTTGCCGCCCCTGTGCCACCCGCAGCCAACGTCCATCACGTTCCTTGCGAAGCGGACGAAACCCCAGATCAAAATCCCGAAAGCGTCCACTACTGCCGACGATTGCATCGAGCGCAACCCCCTGCAATCCAATCGTATCTCGATCAGCATTAGAAAGCGCCTCAAAAACCCGACGATACGAAACCAGATCATTGCAGCGATGCGTAAAGCGGCTGATCCACTTTTGCCATGCACCCTGACGCAGCGCCTGTTCATACTGCCGCTGTGTAATGGGCTGAATGCTTAGATGATACGTCATAGCTTCCTCAAACAGATCTGATTTCTCTCTCAAATTCTGATCGATCTACACAATGGCTTCTTACAGAAAGTGCCGAGAATTCTGTACGGACGTACAGGCATTTTGAGGGGTAGCCCACGATTGAAATGCGGCAAATCTGATGGAAAGCGTCTATGGCTGTCAAAATTCATATATACTATAAAGGTCTGCCTTACGAATCCTGTGTAGTCTGTTATGAAAAGGATATGCCCTCATGGCGACATCTCCTGAACATTCCCGCAGAGAAGCCGTTATCAGCTTCTTCCAGAGTCTGCATCAGATCGGGCGAATTGCCTATGATGCCGCGCCTTACATTCTACTTGGCTCGGTTGTTATCCGCATTCTGCAATCCATTGCACCCGTAGCTTCCGCATATATTTTTAAACTCATCTTTGATCGCCTGGGCGCTGTCTTAGAAAAAGACCTTGCATTTACATTTGAACAGGACATTTTACCCCTCATCGTCTTATTCGGTCTCATCATGGTCTTTTCCCAGACCTTGATAGCATTGGATCACTATTTGAATCAGGAGATGGGGCGACGTTTAGAACTCCATTTGGGCAAACTGGTATATACCCATTTGCTCAGTTTGAAGGGCATGGCTTATTTTGAGACACCGCGCTTCCATGATACATTCCAACAAGCAGCCAATTTGCGATGGACACCCGCAAATTTGATCAGTCAGGCAAGTAGCTTTTTGGGAAGTTTGTTTACTTTGATTAGCTTTTTCGGAATAATTCTGATATTCAGCCCGGTACTCGCTGGTGTACTGTTGGTAGCAACCATTCCCACCTTTATTGCTCAGTTGCGCTTCCGCCGCAAACGCTTCAACAACGCCTGGAGTAACAGCCCTGCCGAACGCAAAGCATGGTATCTCACCAGCATACTTTCATCGACACATTTCGCTAAGGAAGTTCGTCTCTTTAATCTGGGTAATTACATCCTGAAACAATATCTGCAATCCACCAAAGATATACATCAAGTCCGACGAGACCTGAATCGCGAGGAGTTACGCATCAACACCGGTTTGGATGTCATGCGGGCGATCATTACCATCATTACATACCTCATCGTGATTGGTCAGGCTTTTGCCCAACGCATCACCCTGGGCGATGTAACACTGTATATCGAAGCCGCTCGCAATATACAAAATAGTTTAACCTCGCTTTCACATACAGTCGTTAGCATTAGTGAAAGCACCCTGTTTTTCTCCCATTATCAAGATCTGATGGCGATGCAATCAACATTGGCTCAACTCGAACCAGTACAGGATGTACCTCCCTTGAAACATCAGATTGAATTACGCGGAGTGTCGTTTCGCTATACAGAAGATGCTGACTATGTGTTAAAAGATATTCATCTTACGATTCAAAAAGGAGAAAGTCTGGCGTTAGTCGGCTTAAATGGCGCGGGTAAAACAACACTCGTGAAATTGTTGGCACGTTTTTACGATCCCACCGAAGGACAAATCTTATGGGACGGGGTCGACATCCGACATTTTGCCCCAGATTCATTGCGAAAACATCTGGGCGCGGTTCTACAAGATTTCAATCATTATGATCTGAGCGTCCGAGAGAATATCGGCTTTGGGGATATTCAATATGTTGATGATCTATCGCGTATTCAAGCAACCGCTCAACGCGTTGGGATTGATGATTTCATCCAGGAATTGCCACAGGCATACGAGACGATTCTCAGTCGATGGTTGGTTCAAGATGGGGATGAAGGAACAGATTTATCGGGTGGGCAATGGCAAAAGATTGCCATATCCCGAACGTATCTGCGGGATGTTGACATTCTGATGCTAGACGAGCCGACCGCCGCGTTGGATGCCAAGGCAGAACATGAAATATATGAACGCTTTGCAGAAATTACGAAAAATCGCGCAACCATCCTCATTTCCCATCGCTTTAGCACAGTTCGCATGGCAGACAAAATCGCCGTCATCGAGGAAGGGCGGATTAAAGAATACGGCACACATCAAGAATTACTCGAACAAGACGGTACATACGCACACTTATATACCTTACAAGCCAAACAATATGTTTAAGAAAAACAATCAAGAGTAGTTTGAGAAACGACTATGTCGTAATCGGAGATAGGGAGCATACGTACCTATATCACGCTTCACAATCCGCGCCCCTCGCGTATAATGCCCGTCTATTTCGTTGATTGAGCAACTCAAGGAACACGATATGAAGACCGTTTCCATATTCGGCAGTAGCCGTATCACAGAAGAGCATCCGGCTTATCAAGATGGGGTTACACTGGGACGCTTGCTGGCAGACGCCGGGTATGCGGTGATGACAGGTGGTTACAATGGCATCATGGAAGCCATCAGTCGTGGCGCTGGCGAAGCTGGCGGGCATGTCATCGGCGTGACAACTCCCGAAATCGGCGAACGCTATAATCGCCGCGTGAATGGCTGGGTCAAAGAAGAAATCGCCTATCCGCTCTTGCGTGATCGCTTGATGCACCTGATCGATCATGGAGATGCGTACATCGCCATGCCCGGCGGAATCGGCTCGCTACACGAAATCGCCGCCGCATGGGAACATATCTATCATCACAAATTAGAATGCCCCCTGATTTGCTTTGGTGATCCCTGGCAAGAAGTCTTATCTCCGATGCGCGCCAGCGAGTATCTGGGTGATGACCAGCGCGGCATCATCCACTTCGCGCATACACCCGAAGAGGTGATTTCTTTGCTGTCGGATGTAAGAGCGAAGAACGGATTGCGTTCAGAGTCCTGAAACAGCAATCAAATACAGGACAACATCAAATGAACGCAACCAACTTGCGCGAACAACGTCAACAAAAAGATGCTTTCTTTAAGCATCATACACAATCGCCCCTATCGCCCGATCAGCAAGAGGCTTTTAACGGGCTGAACTACTATGAGCCGAATCCTGATCTGGATTTAACCGTCACGGTAACCCCATTCGAAGATAAGGCAGATGTGCAGATCCAGACGACGACCGGGGAAATTCGCTGGTATCGGCGCTATGGTGAATTTTCCTTTACGGTAGATGGCGAAGAAGCACGCCTGACCCTGTATCAGACACCACATGGATTCTTCCTGCCCTTTGTCGATGCTGCTGCCGGGAAAGAAACCTATCCTGCCGGGCGCTATCTGGATTTAGAGGAAATCGACGGTGATACGCTGCATGTCGATTTCAATCAAGCATACAATCCCTTCTGTGCCTATGGGGACGGCTGGTCATGCCCGATCACCCCTGCCGAAAATCGTCTATCGGTGACGATCCCCGCTGGCGAGAAAATCCCAACAGGGGACTGGACACCACAGATGTAGAATATTCTTCAGGGCACGATGCATCATGCCCCTACATATCAAAATACCTTGTAGGGGCACATGGCAATGTGCCCTAATTCAATCCAGTCACCCCGCATTCATCCTCCTGCCTCCCAATCTGTTTATCCTCCTTAAGCTGCGATACAATGTTGCAGAACATGCGAGGAGACCATCATGCACCCCTTTTATGCTGATTATTTTGAACGCCTCAAAGATCAATACGATGAAATGACGAAACTCATCACGGGCTTGTCCGATGAAGATCTGGATTGGACACCGGGATCGGATACCAACTCTTTCAATGTATTGGTCATTCACACCCTGGGATCAACGCGCTATTGGGTGGGCAACATCGCAGGAAATGCACCCGCCGAACGTGATCGGGATCAAGAATTCCGCACCACCAGCTTAACTGAAGCGGTGTTAAAAGAACGCATTCAAGCAGCACTGGATGACTTACAGGGTATTCTTGAAAATATGACGATGGACGATCTATTGTTGGAACGTCACTCGGCTCGTCATGAACGCAACTTCTCCGTCCCCTGGGCGCTGTTCCATGCACTCGAACATATCGGGCAGCATATCGGGCATATGCAAATTACCCGCCAATTAATCGATCAACGATAAACTTCCTTTTTATGGAGACACCGAATGCTGAGTATGTATGAAGAGTATATGGAGCGCATGAAAGGCATGTATGGAGAGATGGAAGCGTTGATTGATGGTCTTTCCGTAGAAGAGCTAGATTGGGTTCCCGGAGAGGACATGAATTCACTCACCGTCAATGTTGTGCATATCGTTGAAGTGAACGCCTATCAGATCAGTGACATCGCCGCCAATATCCCGCGTGGGCGCAACCATGATGAAGAAATGAGCGCTGCGGGTTTTACAGAGACTGAACTCAAGCAACAAATGGCAGACAGCCTTGTCCTCATGCGCCAGCTTTTAGATCCCTTGAAAATAGGAGATGTCGATCTAGAAAACGCACCGCCGACCAGCGAACGCTTAAAATGGGGCATTTACCACGCGCTGGATCATACCGGGATGCATCTGGGGCATATGCAGATCACGCGTCAGCTATTAGATCGACGATAAATTCCTTTATTGAACAAGAATAACCTGAGTATGGAGACAACAAATGCTGCGTTTGTATGAAGAATGCATGGGGCGCATGAAGCACATGTATGAACAGATGGAAGAATTGATTGATGGGCTTTCCGTGGAAGACTTGGATTGGACGCCCGGAGAGGACATGAATTCACTCGCCGTCAATGTCGTGCATATCGTCGGTGTAAATGCCTACTTGATCAGTGACATCGCCGCTGATGTTCCGCATGGACGCGATCATGATGAAGAAATGAGTGCTGCGGGTTTTACAGAAGCCCAGCTTAAGCAACAAATGGCAGATAATCTTGTCCTCATGCGCCAGCTTTTAGATCCCTTGCAACTGGAAGATGTCGATCTGGAACGCGCTTCACCCACCAGTGGACGTTTGTTCACAGTAGCGTGGGGGATTTACCATGCACTGGATCATACCGGGATGCATCTGGGGCATATGCAGATCACCCGACAGCTTTTGGATCGACGCTAGAATAGCGCTTTCACCTTGATATACAATAACAGCGAACTTTCAAAGGAGTGCGAATGCGTCTATCTCTTGATCGCTGTTTACTGTTGATTGTCTTCTTTGCTCTCTTCGCATCGAGCATAACCTCGGCACAGGAGGGTGGCTCAGATGATAATTCGGGTGATGATAGCCCCACGGTTTTGACCATCTGGCTACCAGAACCCATTGCATCGCCTGAAAACGATACAGCCACCGCACTGCTGGAACAGTATCGTACGGAATTCATCAGCAGTCAGGAAAATATCGACGTTGTCTTCCGCTTGAAGTCGGTTGGCGATACCGGTGGCTTGATGGCAACGCTGAAATCCGCCAGCGGGGTTGCGCCCGGCGCATTGCCCGATATTACACTGGTGCGCCGAGAGCAGCTCGTAGAACTGGTTACAGAACTCGAAGCACCCATCGTTCAATCGCTCGAAGGACGAATCCCCACAGCCATTCTAGTGGATATGGAAACAGCCGTAGAATTGGGGCAGATCGACAATGAATTATTCGGGTTGCCCTTTATGCTGGACGTGCAGCATCTTGTATATCGTCCATCGCCGGGCACAGATTATGCGTCCTGGAAGTACGATGACATCCTGGAGCGCGCAGAACCATTTTCATTCCCTGCTGCCGCCACCGAATTGAGCGATGTACTTTTTGTGCAGTATCTCTCAGCAGGGGGCATTCTCCTGCGCAGTGGTGAGATCACGCTGAATTCAAGTGCCTTGAAGGGAACTCTCGAATTCTACGAACAGGCGCTTGCAGGAGAAATCATAACGCCTGATGTACTTGAGTTCACATCCTCAGATGATTATTATCAGCAATTCCGCGATGGAGAAATCAATGCCGGGATTTTCATATCTTCTCAATATTTAACCCTGCTCGAAGATGATCCTTCTCTGGCAGCAGCTCCCATTCCAGTTCGCTCTGGCAATGAAATAACTGTCCTGAATGGCTGGGTGTGGGTCATTACAACCTCAGATTCTGCCCAGCAAGATGTCGCGCTACAGTTTTTGAATTGGATGATGGATGTCGAACGGCAAGGGGAATATGCCAGTTCCATTCAAATGCTGCCATCATTGCGCCCATCACTCCAAACAGGCTTGCCAGAAGATGCTGATACTGAATTGATGATTGATCTGCTGGACAATGCTCAACTACCCCTATCGCATCATATCGGCAGCACCCTGCCACGAGGAATCCAGGATGCCCTTGTCCATATCATCAATGGAGAACAAACAGCAGAAGAAGCCGCCGCAGAAGTGGCAGCCTCTCAAGAGAATTGAGTAGCTGTTATTTCAGTGCTTTCTCGTAAAAGCGATGGGTTTTGTAAATCTTGCTGCCCAGGCTAAGACCAATCTTGATTAACGAGTTGGTTTCTAAGATCCAACCAGCATCTACAAATTCATATTGCGATGGCAGGAGCGCCTCTATCGTTTGCTTAAACAAAGCTAATTCAACACCTTTGTTGCGATGTTCTTCTTTAACACCCATCAATGGTGTGCGTACCCCTCGAATAATCCGCTTCACTTTCCAATGCCAGCCCGCCTTTACCATCGTCCAAAGTTCCGGCACACCAGGGCGAGCATAAGCACGATGCAGCACCTCATTCAAGTCAGGAACTGAGAGCATAAAGCCTGCTGGCTCGCCATTCACTTCCGCAAAGAACGCCATGTCCGGTTCAAAGAACATTCCCAGGCTATCAATGAGTGCGTCCAATTCTTCTTCCGTCATGGGCACAAAGCCCCAATTCTTCTCCCAGGCGTCGTTATAGAGTTCTTTGAATAACTGGAATTCTTCCCGTCGCTTCTTTTTGTTGAAGGGGCGAACAACGATGTTACTGCGTTTGCTGGCACGGGCGATAATCTTTTCCAATCGCTCTAAATGCCCATGCTCCTTCATCAATTCCCGATCAGTATAAATGCAATGGACATCCATCGCCTTCTCGAACCCTGCGCCTTCAATCAGCTCAGCATAATATGGTGGATTATAAGGCATCATCAAAACCGGAGGCGAAAAGTTATCCACCAGTAACCCACATTCCTCATGTCCGGTGAAGCTCTGTGGACCGCGTATCGCATCATAGCCCTGTTCTTTCACCCAATCGGCAGCCGTGTTCAGTAAAGCAGACGCTACTTCTTGATCGTTAATCGTCTCGAAAATGCCAAAAAAGCCAATGTGCTCATCCTGAAATTCATTATGATGATGGTTGATGTGAGCAGAGATCGTCCCAACAATCTCGTCTCCACGCCATGCCGCAAAATATTCGCCTTCCATATATTTCCAGGCTGGGTTTTTTTCTTTATCCAGCAATTCACGCCGCATGGAAAGCAAGGGCGGAATCCAGTTGGGGTCATCTTTGTAATGTGTCCAGGGAAATTCGAAGAGGGCTTTGAAATCGGCTTTTGTTGCTACTTTGCGAACCTCGATTGATGCGTTCATAGACAGGACAATCCTTCGTAAGTTACAATCTAATACAAATGGTTGGATACATATTTAAAGTAGAGCAAGCGTATTATAAAGTCATATCACCGTTCTCGACATCGCAAATGGCTGTTCGCATCATTCACCCTGTTTTGCATCATCCTCCTATACATTCCGCATCTCAACCGAACCATGCAACATGATGAAACCTATACCTTATTGCAATATGCGGTTTCCCCTTTGCAAGCGCTGTTCGCCTACAAAACGCCAAACAACCATTTGCTACATTCTCTTGCTGTCTGGTTCGCGACCTCGATCGGGGGCACACATCCCATGATTGTTCGCTTCCCAGCTTTTGCCGCCGCGCTTCTGTCGCTTGTTTTGTTGTTCCGGATTGCTTGGCGGATTGCCGGATACCGTATCGGATTAATCGCGATGCTTTTGCTAGCTACCAACCTGCCATTCGCCGATTATGCGGTCAATGCTAGAGGATACACATTACAAATCCTCCTAATGCTCATTCTGTTGTATCACATCCTTTTTCTTCCGCGAACACCATCCTTTTATCGTCGCATCATTCTGATTTGCGGTCTGCTAATCATCACGCTGCCCTCTTCCATTCTTATAATCGTTGCGGTACTTGCCTGGAGTGGCTGGCATATTCTCCGCAGTTCTCATCATTCCGACATCCACCTTTTGCTTGCCTCACTCGTTGGTTTATGTGCCGGCGCGCTATTTTACTTGCCTGCCTATGTTCTAGGCTTTACAAACAATTTTTCCCGATTCGGGCAAACAACGCCTCACATTCTATTCCAGGGTTGGCTAGATCTGATCTTCGGCACGCCACTGATCGGGTTGCTCCTATTCATCGGCGCTGCATCTGGCTATGTTCATCTTTTCCGCCAACGCCATACCCTATTGTTATGGATGCTAGTATTCCCGATTATTGCCCTAAGCCTCGCCCTTGTTCAATGGCAAATCACCCATACGCTTTTCTTCCCGCGCAATTATCTATATCTGCTTCCTCTCGTCGCTCTTATTTCAGCATTGGGCTGGCAACATATCCTACGGAACCATTGGATCTTCGCATTCATCCCTCTCATTCTTCTAATTGGCGTGGGCGTATTGCCCGACCTGAGCAAACGCACACCAGTAGATGACGTACTAGCTGCTATTCACGATCACGCCACGCCTCAAGATCTATTGCTCCTCGGTTGTTGTTTAGACGAGCCAGCCTACTATCATTTATCCCGGCAGGGTAAGGCATCCTTGTTTGAATATATGGAAGCCACAAAACGTATCGTTTTGATCCCAACAAGGCATACGCCTCTGCAAGAACTAGCCCGCAAATATGAAATAATAGATATTGAAAATCAATGTGCACGGGAAACCTGGAATCAATTTCAAGCGACGATCTGCCCGGTAGAGGCAATTGTCCAAACAATAAATCCTACGAATGGGGATCGCTTTGAGTAACCATATTTTGTTTGAGAACATAATTCAAATTTGTCATTCATAACAATTCGACCTATGTTACTATTCTCCTTTACCTGATCAGAGGGTTCGTTCATGCCGAATTCATTGTCACGCTCTCATATTCCCTAGCGGATTGTCGTGCTGTTACTCATCTTTTGGGCAATGGGTTTGCTGCGCCTTTCAGAGCCATTTTATAGTGCGCGCGACAACCTCGAAATTTGGATACCATCGGCTGTACAGAATTTTGAACGATACGGCACAGAGACGATCGGCTTCATGGTAACGACCAATGCAGCGCCTGTAGATGATCTAGACAACCTCAAATTCTACAGTCATCATCCGCCACTCGTTGCCTGGTTGCCTGCAATCATGACACAGATTATCGGCTTTCATTAATTAGGGATACGATATGTTTTCCTTGTAGCTGCCTTGATCGCAACGACCGCGTTTTATGTACTCGTACGACGTGCCTTCGACACAAAACTGGCGTTCTGGGCAACATTATTCTTCGCCCTTTCGCCCATGATTGCCTATTTTGAAACCAGCTATAATCATGACCCTTTAGGCTTTATGACATCCATGTTGTTTGCTGCGGTGTTCATCAACTGGTGGCAAAAACCCACACGCATACGAACAGCAATCTTGACGATCTTATTAATCAGCGCCGTTTGGACAGCCTGGCCTGCAGTGTTTATGGTGGCAACGATCTGCCTACTCGCATTTTTCAAGGGCAGCATGAAGCAGCGAGCAATCATAGTAGGCTGGGGGATTCTGGCAATCAGTTCATTCGTTAGTATGATGCTGTATTATGAATCTGTGCACCCAGGCTCGATTGATAGTTTACTCATGGCATTCGTCTGGCGCACCAGCAATGCATCGCTCCGCGCTGGCTCGGAATCGTTTACAGTGTTCCAGTGGTTGGCTACGAATGGGTTACATATCCTTGTATTTGGTACGCTGAGTGTGCTGGGGTTGGCAGGTATTGGTCTGCGCCCATTATGGCGTTATAGCACCCCACGAGGTCGGCAGGTGTTCCTCGCAATCTTCTCTGGTGGCATGTTATATCTAATATTTTTCCGGAATGCCGCTTTTATCCATGACTATTACAAAGCATGGATGATGCCTTCACTAGCCATTACTGCCGCTGCTGCTGTTGTATATTTACGACCTCGTCTTCGCAGTTTACGGGCGGTTATTGATGGTTTAATTGTAGGATTTGTTGTGCATACGCTGATCGTCATGTCCATTTTGATGTCTGATTTTGATAAGCCTTCACTGGATGCCACGCTGGACTACATCAATAACCATATCGATTCTGAAGCTACCGTATTGGTTTCCAACAAAACATGGGAAGCGCGTCTTGGATATGATCATATCATCGCTTTTTATACCGAGCGCGATGTTTTCCTGAATCGCTCCCCGGCAGATATTCTGGCAGACGCCACACAACCCGTTTTTCATATCGACTGCGAAAAAGATGAGTTTACAGATGCGGAGCAGCTAGCGACCCTTACAGAAAATTGTACCGTTTGGCAACATCAAGCGCCGGACACATCAACCTGATTCAAAATAATGGAATGATCTGCCCAATAGATGAACCAATCTGCACAAAAAATCCTTGACAGGTCACGTCCATTTTGCTACTATGCGATCTTGTCATTCCACAGTAGCTCAACGGCAGAGCATTCGGCTGTTAACCGAAGGGTTCCTGGTTCGAATCCAGGCTGTGGAGCTAAATGCCTCACATTTTGGTGGGGCGTTTTTGATTCTTAGCTGGCGTTACCTGATTCAACTCATAGATCACCCGCAAGCCATCTAAGGTTAACTCTGGCGCGATGAGGTCGATCAAGTCGGTATGTTGGTTGAACAAAGTAGCCAAGCCACCTGTCGCAATGACGGTTGTCTCCTCAGAATCCAACGCCGCTTTCAGACGCACCAATATGCCTTCTACCAGCCCAACGTATCCCCAGAAGATGCCCGATTGCATCGCGTGGATGGTATTCGCCCCGATTGGGCTGGGCGGGGGCACAAGATCAACTTTGTGCAATTTGGCAGCCCGGCTTACCAGCGCATCATGAGCGACGCCAATACCAGGGGCAAGCGCCCCACCAATATATTTCTTGTCTGCCGAGACCACATCAAAATTGGTAGATGTTCCAAAATCAACCACAATTGCCGGTGGCTGATACAAGGCAACCACAGCCGCTGCATTCACAATTCGATCCGCCCCAGCCTGTTGCGGTTGGTCAATCGCAATTTCTACACCAATATTTGTTTCATGGGTGATGATGATTGGTTCAATCTCTGCATAGCGCAGCACAAGTTCCCGGAAAACAGGCGTTAACGTGGGCACAACACTGCTGATGATTACTCCGGAAATCGCCTTATAGCCAACATCCGCGCTGTTCAAAAAGTTGCGTACCAGCACAGCATATTCATCCGGCATCTTATTCACGACGGTACGCGCCCGCCACGACAGTTGCCATGTGTGATTGTTGTATAATCCCAGATGAATGTTCGTATTTCCTATGTCAAATGCCAGTAGCATCTTGATATGCTCCTATCGCAAAATGATAAGCAAAGACTATAATGAAGTCGTTGCATTTGTCGCCCGGTTATCCTGACGGGCACAATAGTAGAAAGCATACCGGATGCAGGTTCGTGAAGCAACACTGGACGATGTTTCTGCCATCTGCGCGCTGTGTGCTACACACGTGGAAAAGTGGCAGCGCATCAATGCAGAAGGTCAAGTAGAAGACCTGAGCCATGCCGACCTCACCATCGGTGAACGCTATCTGCATGGTGGTGTCTGGATGAGTGTGGAAACAGGTGCGATCTGGTTACAACATCTCCGCCGGGGAGCCGGTCAACCGCTCCTGTTAGAGCTTGATGGCAAGATTGTCGCCTACCTGGAAGCCTTTTATAGCATTGAACCCCCTCCTTTTGGGGAGCATCTCCATTTACATCAGCTTGTTCTGCATCCAGATTATTCCAATGCCGAAGTAAACGAGATCATCTTTGATGAATTGTTCCAGAGAGCAAATTCCGTCGGGCAGATGACCGTTAGCTTTCCTGAATATGATACGCAAAAGGCGACATTTTATCAGGGCTACGGCTTTTCTCCATTGAGGCGTGTTGAGCGCTTTCAGCTACCCGCCCAAACTGGACAGGCTTTTTATAAGGCGATTGACCATCCAGCGACAGATGCCGAGCAGATTAGCGGATGGCATCTCTCCATCGGGCGAATGACAAGCTCGCGAGAAGCATGGGAGACGTACTGGTATCCGCACTGGGATGCCGTGCCAGAAGTTACAAGTCGCCAGTTGCATCGCGCGCATATCAATGCCGCCGGGCACGAAGCCTTTGTTTGTTTGCATCAGCAGTTGTATCAACCGCGCAACGCCGATGTCTATTCTTGGTCGCCAAAGCCACTGACATCGCAGTTGTTAATCGCGATTCGAGATTGGGCGCATCGCCTGGACTATCGTTCCCTGACACTGGCGATTCCTGAGAATACAACCAAATTATTCGCAGAGGTTCAAGCCGAGCCTCATGCACAGATCATCTTCAAAAAGATCATAGAATAAATTCTGCCATTTCAAACGATTATAGGAGCATCGTATGCCCATCTTTGACGATGACCATCTCGAATATGCCATCCATACCGGACACATCCAGATCATCATGGACGATGGTCAACCCGTCCCAGCATATTGGTCCCATCCGCAACTGGGCAACCGATTCTCCGGGATCGTCTTGCTTCATGATTGGTGGGGCGTAGATCGGGTAGCACGGTTGCTCTCCAGTTTCTTTGCCCAGATGGGATACTACGTGATCGTGCCCGATCTATTTGATGGCGAAACGGCAAACACCCCGCAAGACGCGATGAAACTTGTTGAAAAATATCAAAAAGGCAGTTACGCGCGCGTGGATTCTGCGTTGAGCGTGCTGGAGTCGCATCACAAGTGTAATGCAAAAGTAGCCGCTATTGGGCTTGGCATGGGTGGCAGCCTGGCATTTGAAGCCGCAATCAAGCGTGATGATCTGGAAGCCTCGATTGTGTACAACGGGTTTCCACAACGCTATCTGGGGTCTTTTGACAAAGCCAATACCCCGATCCTCGCATTTTATGGCAGTGACGAACCTTACACCAAACCCGTCGTCATTAAGGCGTTGCGGGATGAATTAGCGGCAACGAGCCTGGGCGATCAGCACGAGATCGTCATGCTGGACGGTCTGGCACACACCTTTTTTAGCAACGACCTGAATCCAACACAACGAGCAGAAGCCCGGAAAGGCTTAAACCAATCCCTCGACTTCCTTGAGGAACATATTGGTAAGCTAGAGAACTCGCAAGATCAGGAAATCATTTAGGATCGTTGCGGGATGAATACATAACGAATTCAAACAGACACAGAAATGTCTGATTTTTGTCACATTTGTTCAATCACACATTAAGGGATAGAGCATCTTGAGCAAACAGATTAATTTTCGACAAAATGTAGAAAAGATGGTTGATCGAGCCATTAGCTATATGGACTTGCCCAACGGAATGGCAGACGAAATCAAAGCCTGCGACAGCATTATCAAAGTGCAATTTCCGGTCAAGCTAGACAATGGCGATTATCATGTATTCACGGGTTGGCGCGCCGTACACAGTGACCACCGCTTACCTGTCAAAGGAGGCATCCGCTATGCGCCACATGTCAACCAGAACGAGGTCGAAGCGCTAGCAGCGCTGATGACCTACAAATGCGCCATTGTGAATGTACCGCATGGGGGTTCCAAAGGCGGATTGAAATTGAACCCACGTGATTATTCTGATTCTGAATTGGAGCGCATCACCCGCCGCTTTGCCTATGAATTGATCCGCAAAGGCTATCTAAGCCCCAGCGAAAATGTTCCCGCACCAGATATGGGTACGAGCGAACGAGAGATGTCATGGATTGCAGATAGCTACAAAAACCTCCACCCAGAAGATGTAAATTACTTCGGCTGTGTCACCGGCAAACCTGTACAAAATGGCGGGATACAGGGACGAACCGAAGCCACCGGACGCGGTGCGCAATATGCCATTCAAGAATTTTTCCGCCACCCAAACGATATGAAATTGGCAGGGCTGGACGGACCGCTGGAAGGAAAAACAGTTGTTGTGCAGGGGCTGGGCAATGTCGGCTATCATGCTGCCAAATTCATGGAAGAAGAAGATGGTGCGAAGATTATCGCCATTATCGAACGGGACGGCGCGATCCTCAAGGAAGAGGGCTTCCATGTCGAAGATGTGCGGCAGCATATCAACCAGCACGATGGCGTAAAAGGATTCCCCGGGGCAACCTTTGTCGAAGATGGGCACAGTTGTCTGGAATTGGAATGTGATATTCTCATCCCGGCTGCGTTAGAATCGCAGATTACCGAAGACAATGCCCCAAACATCAATACAAAGCTCATCGCCGAAGCCGCCAATGGACCCATCACCTATACGGCAGATGCAATCCTGCGCGAAAAAGGAATCGTTGTCCTGCCCGATGCTTACGTCAACGCTGGTGGGGTTACGGTGTCCTATTTCGAGTGGATCAAGAATATTTCTCATATCCGCTTCGGGCGGATGCAACGTCGATTGGACGAATGGCGCGGCGCGAAATTCATTGAAGCGCTCGAATCATTAACAGGCAAGCAAGTTCCAGCAGCGCTAAAACGTGAGCTGACAGACGGCGCAAAAGAAGTCACGCTGGTGCGCTCCGGTCTGGACGATACCATGCGGCTCGCCTATCAGGAGGTACAGGAAGTCTATTATGAGCGGCAGGTAGAAGATTTCCGCACAGCCGCTTATATCGTTGCGCTACAAAAAATCGTCACGACTTTCCAGCAAATGGGTGTATAACGAACGCTGCGCTCCTTTTCATAATTATTCTGGCAGGCTGCGAAGCCGTATCAGCAAGCCTGCCAGCAGAACAACCCCGCCCATTGTCAAAAAGGCGGTGGGCAAGGAGTTCATGGCAAGCCCAGCATAAATAGGAGCAACAATCGCGACAAATAGGCTCACAAACATACTGATGATCGAAAGAACTGTTGCCCGGTTCTGGCTGCCGATCAAAGCATTTTGATACGCAGAAAACAATGGTGCTTTCATATCATTCGTACCATACATCAAGATGATGAGTAGAATTGTCGGGAGCGGACCTGTTACCAGTGCCAACAGGATGTACATCGCTCCCGGCATTAGAGTAAGGAACATCATCGCTTTTCTCTGCCCCATAATCTGCTCAATCTTATAGGCGTATCGCTGGGTTACAGCCGCCAACAAACTGCCCGCGGAAAGCGCAATCCCGACCACAAAAGGAGAATTGCCATTTTGGGTGAGGTGCGGCGCTGCCAGCGTCGTAATCAGCGTTCCCGTAAAAGGTGTCGTAAACACAACCAGCAACACGATACTCCGCAGTTGAGAACTTCCTTTAAGTTCAGCAATCCCCTCCCGGAGGATCGTCAACGCTGTTGATCGTTCCTCCTCTTGATCAGATTCAGTGGGTTTCAGCGTGAAGCTAACGAGTAGCCCCACAAACAAGGCGAGCACCGTGAGTACAATCGCCAGTTGGAAGTTCTCCGGGGAGGCATCGCCGATAATGATTGCGCCAACGATCGGAGCGAGGAAAAAGGCGATTTGCCCCGTGCTATTCACCCGCCCCATCACGCGTTTCATGGTCTGGTCACGATCTTTTTCTGGCAAACTTTCGTAAACCATTGCCTCAACTGCGCCAGAGGCAAACGCAAATCCGATGCCTGTTAGCATTCCGATCACGATATACACTGGATAACTGCGAGCGAAGAGAAAGAGCGCTTCCGCACTCATCATGAAAAATGTGGATGCAGCGATCGACCATTTATGCCCGATACGGTCGGCAATTACCCCGGTAGGAACTTCCATCAAAAAGACAGTACCGATGACGATCGATTCAATCGTGCTAATCTGGAATAGCGTTAGCCCCCGGCTCAGCAACAGCAAGGCATAGGCATGAATATAGAGATGAAAACGCTGGCAAAAGTTGATGATGGCGATTTTGGTAATGTTGTTGACTGGCAGCATGATTTTCCTTTTGAATCAAAAAACGCCAGAGAGTCTCCGACGTGTGAAATACAAGACATGTTCTGATGATGGAATCATCAAATATGGATACGCTCACGGAGGAATTCTCGATTGTGTTTAGTTGTGAGCGTAGCTGCCAGCCATACCGATGTCCTCTTAGATTCAATGCCCGGATTATAGCAGAATCAGTCGGCAGTGCATACCATTTCCGCGAGACCTTCAGGAAATGGGTATAATAGGCAGGTTGAGAGGATCAAAACCAGCAGTGATTCCATCAACGATACGTATTTATCCAGTCATTCCTATATTGCCTATGCCAGTAGATGCCATTAGCTTAGAAGTCTTCAAAAATCTCTTTGCCTCCGTTGCCGAAGAAATGGGCGTCACCCTACGCCGTGCCAGCTTCAGCCCCAATATCCGGGAGCGCCTTGATTTTAGTTGTGCCGTTTTTGATGCGCAGGCGCACATGGTCGCCCAGGCGGCACATATCCCGGTTCATCTGGGGAGTATGCCCGCATCGGTAGAATATGCGGTGCGTGAGTTTGAAGAATTTCATCCCGGCGACGTCATCATCCTGAATGATCCCTATCGAGGGGGGACGCATCTGCCAGATATTACGATGGTCTCTCCGATTTTTGCGGGCGGCGAGCTAACCTTTTTCATCGCCAGCCGTGCCCATCATGCCGATGTGGGCGGGATGTCGCCGGGGTCGCTACCACTCAGCAATGAACTTTATCAAGAAGGGATCATCATCCCGCCGCTCAAGCTCAAGCTTCATGGCTGGATCAATGAAGGCGCATTGAATTTGATCGTCGCCAACAGCCGCGCACCGCAGGAACGCCTTGGCGATTTAGAAGCCCAGATGGCAGCCCATCGCATTGGTGAAAACCGCTTACTGGACATCCTCGAAAAGCATGGCGTGGAAAGCACCATCGAACACACCCACGCCCTCATGGACTACGCCCAACGAATGACCGAAGCTGTGATTAAGAGCATCCCGAATGGAACCTATACCTTTGAGGATGCGCTTGAAAGTGATGGACAACGCGAATTCCCGATCCCTATCAAAGCAACCATCACCGTGAAGGGGTCACAGATGACGGTCGATTTTGACGGCAGTGCCCCCCAGGTTGCCGGGAATGTCAATGCGGTATCCGCGATTGTTCGTTCAGCCACCTGGTATTGCATTCGTCTGTTGGCAGATGATGATGTGCCTGTGAATCACGGTTGCTTTTTGCCCGTGACTGTAAAGACGCCCGAACACAGTGTCTTGAATCCGGATTTCCCGGCGGCGGTGGCAGTCGGCAATACAGAAACCGGGCAGCGCGTGGTCGATGTCGTGCTGGGCGCTCTATCGCAAGCAGTCCCGGACAAAATCCCGGCAGCGTCGCAGGGCACGATGAACAATTTCACTGTCGGCGGCATTGTGAAGGGGCAGCAATTTGTGTATTACGAAACCATCGGCGGTGGACACGGGGCAAACCCCAGAGGAAATGGACTTTCTGGCAAACAAAGCCACATGACCAACACACTCAATACGCCAGTCGAAGCCCTTGAATATACCCTGCCGCTCCGCGTCTTACGCTATGGGCTGCGCGAGCAATCCGGCGGAACAGGCAAACATCAAGGGGGCGAAGGCATTGTCCGCGAATATCTCTTCCTCGTCCCGGCGACTGTGACCCTGAATTGTGAACGTCGCTCACACGCGCCCTACGGTTTACAGGGAGGCAAAGAAGCAGCCAAAGGGGTTAACCGAATCGTGCATGTTAACTTCGATCCAGACTCCCCCGATTTCGGCGCAGCAGACGAACAAATCGTGGGCAGCAAGCACACCACCCAAGTAGATGCAGGCGATCGAGTCATCATCGAAACCCCCGGCGGTGGCGGCTGGGGAAGCCCGTAAAATACCTGACTCAGGGGGATGTGGTATCATTAACCCTTACACGGAAAGGTAAATAGTTATGATTCAAGCAAATTTAAGTGGGGTCGTGCGTTCGCTGATCCTGACATTACGCGCCCGCGTAGATGAGCATGATCGCCCTGATGGATTATTTCAGGACGAAGAGGCAGCGAACTGGTACCCTTTTTTACCATTATTTGAAGATTATGAAGAATGGTATCCCGTCAACGCTTCCTTCCAACTTGCCAGCGCGATCCGTACCCACTACTTAGATGACATTACAGAGCGCTTTATCGAAGCACATGATGATGCTGTTGTTATTGAATTAGGCGCTGGCTTATCTACTCGTTGTTATCGCATCGGCATTGATCGTGCTCGCTGGATTCATATTGATCTGCCAGAAGCGGTTGCCCTGCGTCATAAATTCGAACACAACACCTATGCCCATCGTTCCATCCCCTGTTCCATTATCGATCCGGATTGGGTCGGCAAACTGCCAGAAACAAAAGCAAAAGATGTTCTTATCCTGGCAGAAGGCGTGTTGATGTTTCTCAATCAGGACGAAATCGACCAGATGATGCAAGTCATCCGAAAGAATCTTAATGGAGCAACCTTTGGGCTAGATGTCATCCGTGAACACACAAGAGAACAAATGAACGAAACCTTTGGCACATCAGATGCCCCGATGCTCTGGGGAATCAACGAAAAAGAAATCTCCGCATTTGGTCTTAAAACTCCCACGATCCGGTATCTGCTAACCGAGTTCCCCGAACGCTGGGCAGAAATCGGCGTTCCTGCTGAATCGCTGACCGAAGCGAATAGTGGGTTTGTCATCGAAGCTGTGGTCAAACGCGGGTAGAGGACTTCGCTAGACCTGCCACTTAATTACAATCTACATTCAGAATCAACCATCGTATGAGTTGTTCCTTACCCTGCCACCCTCTATAATGATAGGGTAAGGAATACTTGCGAATCAGCATAAGGCTTCAACGATGGAAGTTGGCGATGTAATCAGCAGTCAATATCAGGTCATTGAGCATATTGGACGTGGTGGCATGGCAGATGTATGGTCTGCCCGCGATCAGCGCTTGAACCGCATGGTAGCCATCAAGACCATTGCTCATGGTCTGTCGCAAGAAATCGACCCGGTGAAGCTTTTTGAACGAGAAGCGCAAACCATTGCCCAGATGGAGCATCCGCACATCCTGCCCATCTATGATTTTGGCGACCATGAACAAAGCCTGTATATTGTCATGCGCTATGTCACCGGTGGATCGCTGGAAGACATGCTCTCCACGGGTGCGATGCGTCCCGCCGATGTGCTCCAGACAGGCGGAGCAATCGCGCAGGCGCTCGACCATGCCCATGCGAATAACGTCATTCACCTGGATCTCAAACCACCGAATATCCTGCTGGATAGTTCGAATTCCCCCTATCTGGCAGATTTTGGTCTGGCTACTGTGCTTGATCCACAGGGGCGGGCGCGCAACCCCGGTTCCGGAACACTCTTATATATGGCGCCTGAACAATTGGTTGCTGAAACTATTGACCATCGGGCAGATATTTATAGCTTCACGATTGTCATTTTCCATATGTTGACCGGGCAACTGCCCTTTGAGGGTGCGATTCCTCTGGCGTTGCAACAGATGCAATATCAAGAAGAATTACCCGATGTCGACTCGATCCGACCGGATCTACCGCCACAGTTAACGGACATTCTGCGGCAAGGGGTTGCGGTAGAAGCCAATCAACGCCCAACATCCCTGACAGAGATGATTCAGGAGATGCGAGAAGTCTTTACTGGCACATCGGACATGCTCACATTCGATGGCACAGATGACGATTTTGATACCGGCACATTCGGCGCACCGGGCATGTCTACCGAGCCAATCATCAATCTGGATGATGCCGGGCTGCTGGAAGCGGCAGATATTTACAGCCGGGCACGACACGCCTGGGCAGGTGGTCAGGGACGTTTTCTGCTAGGGATTTCCCATTTCATGCTGATGTCTGGCTACTATATTGATGCCGATGCCTATGGCTTACCCATCGATGAAGCCGGACAGCAAATGTTATTGCGCGGCGCGCTGGAATACGATCATGAGGTCGAATACTGGTGGTCACAACTGGACGATGAAAATCGTCGCTGGGTTTGTTTGCACGCCGTTCGTAGTGAAAATGCCGCCGCCCGAAGGCGAGCGCTCTATCGGCTCGAAACACTGCCAGATGACGAACAGCCCGTCATCCCACAACTTGTCGCCAGCGCCTTAGAGATTGAAAACAACGAAGATGCGCGATTGGCAGCGTTGCAGGTGCTTGGCACACGGGCGCGTTTGCTCAAGCCGCATCAGGAAATTGATATTCAAAGTGAGTTTCGCGGACGCTTACTGACGACGATGACGCGTCTGGATGTTCAGATCGGGCCACCGCGTATCTGGCAAGATGCGATCTATTCGCCAGAAATTGACTTATTGATCGCAGAAACCGCGCTTGATCCGGGAATGCCCAGAGTAGCAGAGTTCGCCGCGCGCATTATCGGACGCATCCATTCGCTAACAGCCGTACGCCATATCGCCGATGAACAACGCAGCGGACGGCGTGGCGCACTCCGGGCGCTGGCATTCATCCGTGATGAAGCCCCCGCCTTGCCGTCTGTGGTCAGTCGACAGGCGCGGCTCTATGCCTGGCTGACCAATACGGTACGAAGGCTCACGGACGATCCTTTTGATTTGATCTTACGCTTTGTGCTGGCGGTTCTTGGCGGCTGGCTGGCAATGGGCGAACAGGTATATATCACATTCCGCAGTCAGGCGCTATTCACGCCCCAACGCTGGGGCAACACCATTGCCATTGGCTTGGTCTTTGGGCTGCTGGTCGGCATCATGGTGATTCTAGCCGACGAATTTTCCCGGCGATTACGCGGATTCTGGCCCTGGTGGGCACGATTGCTTGTGTTTGGCTTGCTAGGTTCTTTGATCGGAATCCTCATCTGGGCAGGCTTCACCTGGATGTTCCTGAACGCCATCCCGGAATGGGATTTGATGCGTTTTGCCGGTACAGGTTTAGCGCTCGGCTTTGTGATCAGTGGTCTGCTCAACCTGCGCGGTTGGCTGGCATTTCCGCTAACCGCGATTTTGATCTACATTCCCGTTTATCTGGCATTTCAAGATTTCTGGTTTCAGGAGTTGCAGGTCAGCGCCTCTCGCCAGTCCCTTCTCTATTACGATGATGCCAATCAGCTATTCACCGTCGCCATCCCCTTTGCCATCATCATTGCGCTCGGCGGACACGCACAGGGTTTGTTCATCAGTTTGCGAAAACGCATTAGTGGCGCATCCCGCTATATCGAACGGCGCGGTTGGCTCACGGGAATGCTGATCTATACGATGCTTGCCAGCGCGCTAATCGCAGTGCTGTCGATTTTCTCCTCTCATGCCGATGTCGCCTGGGCGATTGGTTGGTCGATATGGGGCTTGCTCACCTTTGTTTTTGCGCTGGCGACCTGGCATTGGCGCAAGTGGGGAGCCTACGGTTTGCTGGTTAGCGGGCTTACCCTGCTTATCGGCGGCTTCCTGATGGATGGGCTGCTGGTGAAATCATCGCTGGATTCCGGAGCAATGCCTGTTTTGTTTGCTGGCACTGCGCCCCTCTTCTGGGCAGTCTGGGCAAGCTGGATGGCTGCCTTTATCTGGGCGGCGTTCCGTGGGCGGCTATGGGGCGGTCTGGGCTTACTCGGCATGACCCTGCTCTGGGTTCCGGTTGTGTTGTTCAGCGAAATTCCCGATAGCATTGCCCCTTTTGCCATGACCAATGTAGCACTCCTATTTTATTCTTTAGCGCCTTCTTGGGAATTGATGGAATGGGAATCCGACAAAAAGAAAAAAGAAGCCGTTCTCCCGACCATCCCCATGCCTGCACGCGCTGTGGCAGATATTGGCGGAGCGGTGGTTTCCCCAGAGAAAACGGGCGCTGTCAATGTGCAAGCGCTTGGGCTTGAGGAAGTCGTGGCAGATGCAGGCGATCTAAAAACTGAATTTGATGTGGGCTATCAAGCAGAAGATGAGTCCCCCGGATTCACGCTGGACACCAGCCAGGTTCAAGGGCGACCTGATCCAAAAGAATTGGAAACAGAGATGGATGTGGGCTTCACGGAAGCGCCACCAACGGAGCAAGAGCCGGTGACGTTCAGCCTCGATACCAGTCAGGTGCGGAAACGGGCAAGCAATGCAGAGACGGAACTCGATGTCGGCATTAAACCTGAACTGGAAACGGAATTAGATGTGCCGACCTTCACTATGGATACGAGCCAGGTGCGGAAACGCTCAGACAATCTCGATACGGAAGTGGATGTTGATGCTACCGATGACGAAGATGATGACACCGAAGAATAAGCGATAGGCTTAAACAATCTTTCACAATGGGCGTTGATACCAACTGGTCAAAGCGCCCTTCTTTTGTTACGCTCTAGCGCGATAGGGATATTCCCTCAATTTACCCTACTTGTGTGTTTCAGAAATATTTTCAAAGGAGAACATCTTATGCCCACCCGGAAAGCATCAGCCGTTTGGAATGGCACATTAAAGGAAGGCAGTGGCAACCTCAAATTTCAGAGTGGTGTCTATGAAGGACCCTATAATCATGCCGGGCGCTTCTTAGATGGCACAGGCACGAACCCGGAAGAATTGATCGGTGCAGCCCATGCCGGTTGTTACGCCATGTTCCTCTCCGCGCTTCTCTCCAACACCGATTACACCATTGAGCAGATCAGCGCCAATGCATCGGTCACCCTTGTAACGGGTGATGATGGTCCCACAGTTACCGAAATCGTATTGGATGTAGAAGCCAACGTTCCCGGTATCCCACAAGATGAGTTTGATGAACTGGCACAATCCGCCAAAGAAAAGTGCCCCATCTCGAAAGCACTCGCCGCTGTCCCGACGATTACCCTCAACGCGACACTGAATAACTAATGGTGACACAATTGTGGGATAGGGCTACTCGTCCTGTCCCATTTCACTTAATAATTCTTGATGAATAGTTCACGACCTTTTTCTGCTTTTCCCTGCTTGTAATTATTCATCCCATACTGTAGTTCCCATTCAATTATTTCTGCAAAATGAAATAGCTCTCGAATTCGTGGAGAATCATCGTATGTGATCAGCCATCTATGCGGACAATTCTGCATAGCCTCAGCAAATCGCTCATGGTCAAAGCTTGTATGCAGATTCCCCTTCACTCCGTAGAGTTTGGAATGTGTGGCTTTCCAATAAGGTGGATCAAGAAAGAGAAAGACATTCTCGCCATCTTCTTGCAAAAGCGATTCATAATCCCCATGAGTAATTTCGCTGCCGGGTAGATGAGTTCCCATTTTCTGTAAGCGATCAATTGAGGAATCGGTAAACCGTCGCTCAAAAGCTTGCTGAGAATATCCTCCCGAATCAGTCACTCCTGAAAAAGTAATGCGGTTCATAATGAAAAAGCGAATAGCCCGATCAAAATCGGAACGCATATGCGCATCATTTTTCAAAAACTTATACAGTTCACGTCCATCAGCATAGCCATCTTTAAATGCGATAACTTGATCGGCTAACTCCCCAACATTATCCCTAGCAAATAACCAGAAACATATTAAGTCACGGTTCAGATCGTTAATCCAATATCGTTGAATTCGCTTGCCAAAGAGGCTCTTAATCGCCAAGAACACTGAACCACCACCAATAAATGGCTCACGATATTCTGTAAAGTTCGCAGGAATGTGGGATAGGATTTGTTTGATTGCTCGAGATTTCCCGCCTGGATAACGTAAGGGACTCCTGACACCTCGTTTCATGAGTTCGCGCTTATCTGAATGCTAAGTCTGGCATTCTGGCTTGCTTCCTCATTTAGATCAGACAACAGTAGGGTTTGATGACTGCTTAATCCATTTTGCTTTGCATAATCATCAATATGATCCTGGGAAGTAGGTAAGTTCAACGTCCCGGATAAGTTGCCTGTAAGTTTAAGACGCGTAATAAAACTTACCTGCTGTTCACCCAGATATAGTTCATCCATGTTGGCAAAAAGGATTAGCTTGAATAAACCGTCTAGTATGTCGCTTCGTTTCGGCAGTGGGTCTTTTTTACTGTTTTTAGATTCTTGAATGATGATTGTTTCCTCATCTCGGAAGATTTCATCTGCTGTAAGGTGATACTCACCACCTAACATGTTAGAAATTGAAAAGTAGCCTTTTGCGCCATCGTCCAGGTATTCTTGAACATGCTCTGTGATTACTTCCCGTTGAGCTGCCTGGTATGAGCGAGGCAAGGTCACGTTTTTAAAGGCATCTATGCTAAATATACCATCTCTCCGAAATCGATCTAATACTTTCAGATGATCATCTGCAGCGTGCATCTCTGTCTGAGTTTGTAAGCCTATCTGTTGATAGCTCTGTACTGCATTCTGATAAATATCAACAAAATCTCTCTCAAAGTGCTTGACGTTCCAATGTAAGGCAGTTTGATGATAGATACTTATCTCTTCAAGTTTCTCTCGAATATAGGCTACGGACGTCTTCTGATTGGTAATTTTACCTGTGCGTTTTGGATGTGGTTCAGCCTGATCGTACCAGGTCAGGATGATATAAACATTCAGCAAATTCATCCACGAAAATGTAATAAAGTTGATCCGATCACTGTCGCCATTGATACCTTCGTCTTTAATGATCGGGATTACCGTAACTTTCTTTGGCAAATGATAAGTATTGTATATTCGAGCGAAAGGATAGGATCGTGTCCGCTTGGGAGCTACCCATTTGGAATATCCAAGAGCACTACCTTCTCGGGCAAAATCAACAATCCCGAAAGATTTTGCTTCATTGATGTCAAATGAGGGCAAATCATAGTGAGAGAGCTTTTGCGCTCCCATACGGGCATTATACTGAACGTTTCTGATAATACCCTGAAAGCTAAGTACATTTGTCACAGATACACTTCAGTCAGGTAGGTTGAGAACATACGCTTATTATAACTGACCTGCCGACTGGCCAATCGGCAATTTACAACCCACCAATCGGGGTGGGCGGGATGGGAGTTGGCGGAATGGGTGTCGGCAAGGATACATCCTGATAGCCCGGACAATTTTCTTTGACGTTGTTCATCCCCTGTGAGATATTATCGATGATGGGTTGCTGAACGGCGATGGTGAGCGATTCTTGCAAGACCGTCCAAGCCTGATCGCATTGCCCTAAAAAGTAGTGCGCCAACCCGCGAATATAGAAACACTCAACTTCCCGCGAGCCATATTGCACACATCGTTCAAAGGATTCAATGGAGCCTTCATAATTGCGGCGGCTGTATTGCATCTGCCCCAGCATTCGATGAGCAGGCGCGTACTCTGCATCGATCTCCAGCGCGAATTCGCAGTAATCCTGGGCAGTGGTGAACTCGCCCACAGCAGCATAGGTTTCGCAGAGGCGTAAATTCGCCTTTGCATCATCTGTTCCCAGGTCAATCACCCGATGATAAATGCTAACTGCCATCTCCGGAAAGTCTATCAACTTATACTGAGCAGCCAGTTCAAAGTACGGCGCAGCCAGATTGGGATTTAGCGCGACGGCTTCTTCCAATTGCTCAATCGCTTGTGAGTTGCGTCCAGTGTAAATCAACGGGATCGAATAGGCACGGCGCACATCCGCATCCAGCGGATCAAGTTCAACCGCTCGTGAGCCGCGTGTGAGCGCTTCTTGATAACGTCCAATATTTGTGTAAGCGACCGCCAGCGCCCCATGCAGTGGTGCAAAATCAGGGTTGATTTCCAATCCGTTCATTGCAGTGGGAATGGCAACCGCCGGATCACCCCACATAAGCGCACGGGCTTTGAGCGCATAGCCCCGAACATCATCCGGCGCGGCAGTGATCGCTCGATCGCCGATGAGTGCCGCTTCATCACTGCGATCCAGTTCGATGAGTACCCTGCCGTATTCATACAGATAATCGACATTCTGTGGTTGCTGGCTAACTGCCTGCGCGAATTCCTCCTCTGCGCCGGACACATCGCCTTGAGCATAGAGAACTGTGCCAGTCCGGGCATGGTCACTGGCAAATGCTGTTGCAGTCGGCGCAATGCCCACCATTTCCAGCGCAGCAAGCTGCATCTCATCAAAGCGCAGGGCAACGATCACTCCCAGAATGCCGACGCCTAAACCCAGCACAAATAACCAACCACCACCGCGACGGTTGCGATTGCTGAAAAAAGGCTTGTTATAGTCTCGCTTGATCTTTCGGCTCATCCGGGTTACCAACAACAATCTGGTTTGGAGGGTATCAAAACGTTCTCTTTGATTTTGGCTGTAGGGATGAGGCATGCCTCGTCCCTACAAATAGAAATTCTGGAATCGCCCATATCATCGCCTACAATTATTGCCATGTTATGAAGAAATCTGCCTATTCGCTGGACTCGCCGCACCATTTCCATTCGCCATCTTCTTGCACAACACTGTACGATACCAATGGAAACTCGGTATCCTCCTCACCATAAACCGCGACGATCTTGCCAGAACAACTCACAATGTTCGATTCGCCGTCACGGGTGCAGGACATGTCCTCGATGCTGGCATCCACCGAAGCAAAGGAATTGACCTCGATACTCAGGTCAGCTTCTTTCTCGGAGCAGAGCAGCCCTTGCAGTGTTTCCGCATTGCTGTCAACTTTCGCCTGCAAGTATTGCTCAACGACGGCAGCCGGATCTTGTTCTTCTGCACATCCTGACGCAACCAGCAGCAGGATACTGGCACAGATGAATAGCATCTTCATGGGGATCTCCAAACTCGCAATTCGCGATTGTTCTCAGTTTAAATTATGCCAAGCATCTCATAAAAACTGGCGCGTATCAACACATTTCTGAGCTTGAAAACCACCCAACTATCGATTATTTGTGATGTACAATCTGACTGTATGGGTGGCTATAAATCTTTGTTAGCTATTCGCGACGCTATGAGGATTACGCATGAGTACATGGACAATCGTCCCATCTGAAGAGATACAAAAGCCTTTCATCTTCAACATTCCTCGTGAGGTTGCTCTAGATGAAAATAATCGATTCTATTGCGAGAGAGGATTGGTAATGGATCGCTTTAAGTTACTGGGCTTTTTGCGACCTGCTGATCGTAATGACTATATCACATTTCGTTTCTGGACGATTCAGCCTGATTATGCGCCCAAGGACTTCAACCCAATCGAGTCACACCACTTTGGAAATCTGAGTTTGAACCGACAAGAAATCCTTGTCTTGATCGAAAAACTACAAGAGTACAGCGTAACATTAGACTCAAAGTCCGAAATAGAGCCTCTATTCCAAAACTATCACCTTACCAATATGAATCCTACCGTATTGATCCGAATTTTCGATCAGGTCGAAGGGCATATTACCTTCAGAAGACTCAGCCTATTGAGGATGAAAACACAGCCTATACGATCTTGAGTCTGTCTTCTCAATCCGATCGTCCTGCAAATTCATTGTATTTAAAAACCATACATATTCCGATTCATATCACAGAAGAAACGAAGTTTTCGCAGGTTTGGGATCATTCGCAAGGAAATATCAATCTCAGCAGTCAGGGTATCGAAGAATTGTGCCAATTGTTTCAGGAGCATCTTCGGCATATTCGATAGAATCGCTTTTCGATTCCACATTCTCTACAGAAGCCCTCAGCACTTCCTCTACCGTATCCCCAAAACTAGCCGGATTTCATCGAGAGTTCGCAGCGCAAGAAGATTTTGCAGGGTTGCGCCGTACCAGGTTTCATCACCGCTTGCTAAATCCAGCGTGGTGATGCCGCTTTGCAAGAGATGTATGCGGTCGATATCCAAGCCAAATTTGGGCAGATGCCGGGCAGCCGACCATAAATTGATGAGGGGCACATCATATTCTGCGGCGATATCGATGAGCGCGAGATTGAAATTGATGGATTGCCACCAGAATCGTTCGTCGGGGTCAGCGCTGAACGTCCACAGTACCGGGATGATGCCGCGTTCTAAGGTCTGTTCAACAATGCGGCGCATCTGCCCAGTATAATCTTCTACTTTCATGGAGCGAACATCGTTGGGACCGAACATGATGAGGGCGATGCTTGGTTGCTTGATGCGGTATTCACAGGCAAGGGGCGTTTCATTGGCTTCGCATACGTCTTTACTTGCCCAGAGTGGATCAAACACGACATAGGTGCTCAAACCGATGCGGGCGGCGACACTACCTGTTTCAAGCGAGGGACCGAAAAAGAGCAAGCTGTCTTCCAGATAATCATAGGGTCCCAGTTGATAATCCGGTTGGCTTAAAATCGTCAGGTAGCTATCAGCAGCGCTGAGGCTATCACCGATTTTGGTGACGACACGGGGATCATTGCCCAATTCCTGACCACGTTCATACACAGATCGCATGTTTTCGCTGATGGTGGGGATGATGGGCAAGGCATATAACTGCGACATCGACTGGCTATCGACATTTTCCGGTACAGCATCGGGCAAGGTTATGTTGACGGGGAGTTCGCTAAAGCGTAAATTCTCCGGAATGTTCAGAACACCGATCATCAGCCAGCCATCTTGAGCAATCGTGCCTGAGTTGGATTTACGAACGACGTGCAGCCAGTTGCCGACGGTATTGCGTTCGATGATCTCGATTTCGACGCCGGGATTCAGAATGCCGACTTGCTGATGCGTTTCACCGGGTCCAGCAAACAAAAATGCTTGTCGATGAGCTGTCGTGATCGTCGGTGGCGAGATAGGTGTCGGAATGATGCCGCCGGGTGTTTGCGTGGGGATGACAGGAGTGGGAATAATATCAGCAGGCAAGGGCGTAGGAGTTGGCGTATTGCCGAGTAGTGAGAAGATGCCGATCCAGATCAAGAATAGTTGTAGCCGTTTTACCATGCGGAATATGTTTAACTATTGAGCGAATAGTACAGGCTGACATGGTAGCAGAGATAGGAGTAGACGGCAAATTGGGGATGCTGATTTATGATGACGCGGAAACAAACATTTCTAGCGGAAAAATAACCGTCTTTGGTTGCCTGATAAACAGGCGGAACAGGCAAATTATGCCCTATATATTATTAATTTCATCATAATATCGAGATTTTCAGGTGAAGTTGGGTTCGGAAAATCTAACGGGTACAAACTGTTGGAAAAGGAACGATACATAGGGGTGGGCACAGCACGCTGTACCCCTACGATGGGTTTGTGGGATTGGGCAGGACACGTCATACTTATACAAGGCATATTTGTGGTGTTCGGAATCATGGACGCATGCCATGTTTTATCAGGGAGAGTTTTGAACGCCCCAAGGATAGTGTCTAATATTGGTTGTTTATACTGTCTTTCGGATGCGATGGATCGCGTCCCTACATTACGGCCAATTTACCAATTATTGTCGTCCGGTTTATATTGGAGAGCGACACGAAATCCCCTGAAGCTGTCCCCGAGGTCTGGGGAGGTGCGGCTACGATAGCCAGCACGGAGGTTATTTGGATGATCGTACCCCCACGAGCCGCCGCGCAACATGCAAACATCTATTCCACTAATATCCTGCGAGTCTATCTTATACGCCGTCCGACACCATTCCAAGACATTCCCCGTCATATCTACCACCCCGAATGGGCTATTCCCTTTTCCCTCATATTGCATGACTGGTGTAGTTTTGCCAATCCCTTTTTTATCCACATTGCTGTTACAGCGATTTCCATCCCAATCATCGCCCCAGGGGTATGCCCTCCCATCGTCGCCTTGAGCAGCGCGCTGCCATTGTTGTTCGGTGGGGAGGGTGATGATGGAGGTATTGTTCAATTGTTCAGTGGACGAGGTATGCCTCGTCTCTACAGGAGATGTGATGTTATTGCGTTCGGAGGTGAGCCAGTTACAGAAGGCAATGGCTTCATACCACGATACCCCTACAACCGGTTGCATATCACCACCCCATTTGCTGTTGTTCCAGTAGCGCGGTTCTGTCCAGCCTTCTTTCTCCTTTCTTCGCCAGCCGTCGGCTGTCCAACATCTACGGTTATCATAGTCACCTGCCTGCCAGAAGGCACGATACTGAGCGTTCGTCACTGGATATTTGGCGATGGAAAAGGCAGGGACCTCGAAGGTCGTGTTCTCTGATAGATAGCCACCTATTTCCAAAGTCACCCGTCCTGCCGGAATATCGATCCAATTGAAGGGAGGTGGCAGGATGCCAAAAACGTGAGAAAGTACATGCTCTGCGATGTGATCTGGATCATAGTTCAGGTCATATTGATCGTATTTCGCCCAGAAGGTCTGTAAGGTGCGGGCGATGCGTTGTCGAGGGATGGATTTCCGGGAAGCTAATTGGCGTATAAAATCGTATTCTTTATCGCGCGCCTCAACATATTTATGGTAGCGGCGTTCTGCTTCTTCGGCTTTGAGTTGTTCTTCTAAGGCATTGCGGGCTTCCGCTTCTTCTACCTCCATATCAAAAATATCGGGTACGTCCCCACTGGCACGGATTTCGCTCCATATCTGTAGAAGCTCCTGCAAATCCGTGCTGGACTGAGCAATGGCACGCAACTCATGAAAGCGTTCAATCGCATCAATGATACTGGCAGCATCATAGGTGATCGCTAATGCTTGCTGGATGACTGCTTCCGCTCTTTGCGCTTCCTCTACTGGCGCAGGTGTAATAGGGATCTCAGCATGATCCTGCGGATGGCGGATGAAGCGGATGATTTTATCGATGAATGCTCCGTAGTATTCATGCGTGTAACTGACGGCATTGCGTTTGGGGAGATAACCCTGTAGGAAATCAGGCAAGTAGCCCTTTTCTTCTTTCCAACTAAACCCGGCATCGAATACAGGAACGATGTTACGACTCAAAGAGTGCGCATGTTCAACTTCACGCAGCAGCCAATCACCTTCGTTGACGCATCGTTCTAAGGATCGTGGTGATAAGAGCAAGACAAAACTGGGGCGGGCAGCAATCTGATTCAAGATGAAGGTATCGAATTGCGTCGCATCAATATCTTCTACGTCTAAAAAGGCATTGATGCCGCGTCGATTCAACTCGGTGAAGATATTACGCGCCAGATGCATACTGGATTTGCGGCGATAGGATATGAAGACGGCGTTTTGTTCCATTCAAATTTCCAGTAATAAAAGAAGTTAGGAAATTTATATTATCGTTTTGTCATGAATTGTGCTACTCAGATGGTGAGGGTGACATGTTTCGGACAACATAGATGTTGTCCCTACACCATTTTTCAGCACATCCCAATGTCGATGTACGTCTTAACATATTGGACACGATGAAAACCGTGACAAATCGAAAAAGTCTGTTATACTGTGGCGCAACACACAGTTTGAGTGAAATTATGTTGAACTATTTCACAGCCAGCGCAGTTTGTTGTTGTACCACCCTTGGGTCAGCCGACGGTGGTTGTTGGAGTTTCTGTGTGTAACAGCGTGTAAGATCACGCAATCGACAAGCGTACACACCCCCTGACAAAGCCGTCAGGGGGTTTTTTATTTCTATATAGGAGCGAGAAATGGTTCACAGCAGTCCCTCAATCGATCAACCGCTAGCCATCTATTATGAGCATCCAGAATGGTTCCAGCCCATGTTTGCCGAATTTGAGCGGCGCGGCATTCCCTATGAAGAGCAGCTTGCCTATTCCCATCGCTTTGATCCAGCACAGCGCATTAGCCCTTATTCGCTGGTCGTCAACCGCATGAGTCCCTCTGCCTTTACACGCGGGCATACCAACACCATTCCCTATACGCTGCAATACTTAGCTTATCTCAAAGACATCGGCGCGAATGTGCTCAATGGCTACGATGCCTATGTCTATGAGTTTTCCAAGTCGCGCCAACTCAGCCTGCTAGAGGGATTGGGCATCCGCTATCCAAAAACGCGGGTCATCAACCGGATTGAACAAGCCCCCCTCGCTGCCGAAGGGCTGACCTACCCAGTGATCGTAAAGCCCAATATTGGCGGTAGCGGCGCAGGCATCCAGCAATTTGATACACCCGAAGAAATCGCTTATGCGGCAAATGCTGGCACGATCGATCTTGGCTTGGATCATATTGGGCTGGTGCAGGAACTTTTACCGGCGCGTGGCAATTCGATTGTCCGGGTCGAGGTGCTCAACGGCGAATTCCTGTACGCGATCAAGTTGCAGCTAACGGGAACATTCAACCTGTGCCCGGCGGACTATTGCGAGACTCCCGAAGCAGGCATGGCAGACGGTGTTTCTGGACGCAATCTACCCGTTGCGGGATACACGCCTTCAGAAGAAATCATCGAAACGGTGAAGCGCCTCACAGCCGCCGCACACATCGAGGTTGGCGGTGTGGAATTTCTGGTGAATGATCGGGATGGGGAAGTGTACTATTACGACATCAATGCACTATCGAATTTTGTGGCAGATGCGCCTAACGTTGTGGGGTTTGATCCCTTCCCGCGATTGGTCGATTTTCTGATCGAGCGCGCATCCCCGCGTCAATCAGCGTTGGTGAAAGCTGCTTCCTGACCGTTCGTCCATGAAGAGGCTGTCTGTACAGTTTCGCAGGCAGCCCACGCATTAATCAGCCGTGAGTGCGAGATTGTTGCATTGACCAGAGGAACACTCCAAATCGAAACGAGGGTCGATCTTATTCAAATATGCGTTTGCTGCTTCGTACGTATCAACAAATACATGTCGAAGTCTCAAGATCCGAATAACGGTTTCAGCGATAATACGGATCCGAGAAAAATCAAAACCTACAAATATAATATGCCCTTTTCCACCGGGGATTAAGGGAATCGCAGACATACTGCGAATAAGGATGCCATGTCGGGGATAGCTCTGGATGTTGGTTGCATCGCATAAAAGATGAACCGGCAAAGAGCCTTTCTCTAAGAAATCAACCCGCAGGCAGTCGTTAATTCTTCCAATTTCATCCAGATGAATATCTCCAATGAGTTTTAGAGATACCACAAAATCTTTATGATACCAATCAATCTGATGTGGCATACGTCGTTCTCGTTCACCCAAACTACCTTCTCTAATTATTCTCATCATATTGCTAATAACATAATAAAGGATTAATTCTCACACAAAATTCATACTCATAACAATTTTGTAACCATCTTCTGACCTTATTTTTTCTTCTATCCGACATCTATAGACTTAACAAGTTGCCTGGCACATATTACAATTTCGGCGACTGTCAAAGAGGCGGTCATTTTCATTGTGAGGAATTCATGGACTACAACAGTATCCTTCAAGACACACTGGAAATTGCGCGACGTGCCGGGGCTTTACTCCTGGACTATGCCTCGCGTCCTATCCAGCAGACCACCAAAGCATCAGACATTGACATTGTGACCGAAGCAGACAAAGCGGCAGAAGCGTTAATCGTCGCCGTCCTACTCGAAAAATATCCTAACTTTCATATCATCGGGGAAGAAGGCGGGGATATGGGCGCACCGGCTGAGACTGCTGAATATTTCTGGCATGTGGATCCAATTGATGGCACAAGCAATTTTGCCAACCATTTCCCTTATTTCGCGGTGAGCATTGGCTTATCAGACCGAGAGATGAATCCTATTTTGGGTGTCGTTTACGATCCATCGCATGATGAGATGTTCCATGCAGTTCGTGGGCAAGGCGCATTCTTGAACGACAAGCGCCTATCCACATCATCCAGCGATACCCTCAAGCAATCCATCCTTACGACTGGCTTTCCCTATGACCGGGCGAGCAACCAGAATAACAACCTTTCCCAATGGAATGCTTTTCATATGGAATGTCGTGGAGTCCGCTGTATGGGGTCGGCAGCAATGGATTTATGCAATGTCGCTGCTGGACGTTTAGAGGGCTACTGGGAAAAGGGAATCAATTCATGGGATATTCTGGCAGGGGCTATTATCGTCATGGAAGCGGGTGGACGTGTCACCAATTATCAGGGAGACAATTCATCGAGCATTTTTGTTGAGCGGGAGTGCGTCGCCAGCAATGGGCTTATTCATGCCAGGATGCTATCTCTGCTCAATGGACAAGGCACAGATCGTTTATGACCCTAAGCCTTTTTGGGTCGCCTTACTTTCGTCTTCAATGTCCATGCCCAGCCGGAACAGTACCAGACTCGCGCCAAACGCAATGGTATCGCCATCGACCAGGGCTACCCCTTTATCCGTGACCGCAAGCTGATTGACCGATGTACCGTTGGAGCTACCCAGATCGTACACCCACCACTTGCCAGCACTCTTTGCCATACGAGCATGAGGGCGTGAAACCGACAAGTCCTGCAAAGCGATCTCCCAGGTAGCATTGGTGGTCGCCCGCCCTACCTCAACTTCGTCTAAGAGGAGTGGGATAATCTGCCCTTCCTGCAACCCGTTGGAAACAATCAACGCGGCTTTTTCGATGTCGGTGTGTACCGATATAAGTCGTCCGGTGCGTTCGGCTTCGACTATGTCTTCATGATCCGCAGACTCAAAACGTAAGATGGGCGCGAAAAGCCGGATTTCATCGCCAACCATGAGCGGATAGGCATCGTCTTCAACTTTCATGGCATTGACCCAAGTTCCGTTGGCGCTGCCATGATCGGTTAACATAAAGATGCCATCACGATAGGCGATCACGGCGTGCTGGCGCGAAACATGCTGCTCCGGGATGTGAATATCATTGGTCGAGGAGCGCCCGATGGTAGCTGTCGCACCTTCCAGCAAAACATATTCACGTTTCTCATTGGTACGTGGATCTTCCCAGGTGATTTTCGCCAGCGCAGTGCTGGAGTTCTCCATCTTCGTTCCTATCGTTTTGCTGAGCATCGCTTCCGACCCCAAGTATAGCATATCCAGCAGAATGTTTGCTGTCAGTTTACTTCATGGGGCACAAAGCAGAAAACCAGTTTCGACAAAATTCAGGAATTTTTCAGTTTGTAAAAATTAATATTACCGACGATCCTGTGCATCCTGACGTTGCGGAGGAGGAGCTTGCGCGGATTGTTGCTCCTGCATTTCGGTATCGCCCATGTCTGGATGCCATTCATCCGGGAACGCATCAGTAGCCCGCGTCACCAGCCAGCCCCCCAGGTCACGGGCAATCCGTTCCAGCATCGATGGTTGTATCCAGGTCACCGAATCTGTCTGGACGGCAACAGCGCCGGCTTCCAGATAATCACGCGCATCATCTGTGGAATGAATCCCCCCCGCGCCGATAATCGGCACTTCATCATCAATCTGCCGTCGCAAAACGCCCACCATGCGCAATACCATCGGTTTAATCAAGGGACCATACACGCGTCCGCTCACCAAACGTCCGGTTTGTTGATCACGGCTTGTTCCTCTGGGGGGAGCGGCAACCACCAGTGCCCCCGCGCCCGAATCAGCAACGACCTGTGCAAGCGTCATCGCATCATACAGAGGCAATCTCACCAGTACCGGCTTTTCGATATGGGAAACTGCTGCCTGTACGAACGCTTCGGCATCTTCCCATGTCACGTCGTCATTCAAGCCAAGTTCAATCGCTGCAACTGTGTCTTCTTTATCCAGACGCTCGGCAGCCCGCTGAATTTGTTCAGTTGTCGTTGCCACCAGATGCACAATCACCGGCAGCGTCAACCTTGCCCAGTGCTTGCGATAGGTTTTGACAACGCGGCTCAGTCCGGGGTTTGGCAAACCAGTATGAACCAGAACCCCCGCATCCAGCGGCACAACTCGACTGCCCATTGCAGGCAACCAAGGTTCCAGTGTCACCGGGTTGGTGATAATGGCGCCTAATTTCTTGAAGTTCACCAGACTACGATACGATCCGCCAAAGCCGAAAGTCCCGGCAGCAGGCATCACAGGTGTATCCACAGTCAGGCTATATTTTCCGGGGCGTGTAATTTCGATTGGCATCTCAATTTATCCTAATCAATAATTTATCAATGGAGAGGAATTACGTCATGTCGAGGACGTTCTTCCTTGTCTCAGGGATCTCTGCGATAACTCTCCGGAAAAATCGATCGTTTTGAATTTGATATTCACGTTTTGAATAGCAATATTTATTTTTTACTTCGACATATTCAGTCAAAAGACCGGGGTGCTTCACAAGATACTGTGTAAGCTGTAGATCCAATACTGCTGTATACCCCCGCATCAAGATGACCTCGATGTCAAATCCTCCAGCAACATCATCAAATCGTGCGTATTCTGCCTCTAAGTTGCCGATCCCTTGAAATTGATTGCTTAGAAATACGATCATTTCGTACCAATTCTCATCCATAGGGTAAATGCCGATTTCAATATCTCCCTTGCCAGCAATTCCGAACGCTGTTGACCCTCGATGCTCAAGCCTCAACTCCGGAAAGCCAGCATCCATAACAAGTTCTCGCAGTGTTTGGATATATGTGGCAGCAACCTCCCGTGTTCCCGGATCGAATGGTTTAATTTCAACCGGATGCGTGCTGAATTTTTGAAAGTACCGCGCATCAAATTCTGGCAATTGTTTCATTTTTCTACCAGCTTACGCTATCCGGGCAACCGCACCTGTGTCAGATCAAACGCCGGACCATCGGTACAAACCAGCTTTAAGCCATCCTGTGTCTTAATCATGCAGGCATGACATGCACCCGTACCGCAGGGTGGGATCGATTGAAAAACGCCAAAAATGTAATTCTGCGGCACATCATTTCGCTTCTCACGGACGACAGATAAAAGCGTACCAAATCGCCGTAGCTCATCACCGGGTCCAACCGTGGCAAAGATCTGATCTGCCCAGCCAAAGGTCATCACCTGATTGTCCCATTCCATCTCTTTTTCATCGTCCCGGACAACCTCGATTTCTGGCGGTAGATGCAGGGTATTATAATCCTTGGCTGTGCCCAGCAATGCCAGATTCACACTCACGTTATTCTTCAGCAATGCTGGAATCATCATCACAAGGGGTATCGGCGGCGTATCATAGGCGATCAAAAGTACATTACGCAAGGATCGGCGAAACCGAAATGGTTCCCCCACCGGACCGAGTAGGCTCAGCGGCTGACCGGGTGCATAGGTCACGCTTGCCGGACGCTCAACGAGCAGCTTGTTCGTACTGGCGATGGCGACGGGCCACCAATGTTCACGTAAGTAAGGGTCCCAGCGTTCGATCAGGCGACTCGGTTCTCCCATCCGCGCCAGAACCGTCTGTCCGGATCGCAGTTTAGAGAGCGATTCATCAACAGCGACTTCCAATTGATTCCAGTGCTGGTTGATCCGCTTGATTCGTTCGATATAGCCCCGCGTTTCTCTCATCGCTTCGCTTTCAATCGTGAATAGACTGTCTACAATGACCTTTCATTGCAACAAAGTCTAAGCTATTCGCAAATAAAATACCATAAGTTTATCAATGGGTGCTTCCCAATGTTGGTCTTGTTGAATCTTATATATTGCAATTCGCTGGCTCGCGACCGACTGGACAACTGGGAACGACATATCCATAGATAATCCACCGATCTGCATCTGATGTATCCACCAATAGGCTTGCATTGCCGATTTCGTTTGAGCAGCTTGTGCCCAGATAGGTTTCTGCCTGGAATGGTTGCCACCACTTGTACCCAATATCAGCGGGAAGTTGCGTTGATTGAAACGGAAAATCTTCCTCAAGAGAAGCCTTGATACAGGAAAAGTTGCCGGCAACCTCTACAAGAAAATCATCAAAGTTATCGGAGGCAGTGGTGAAAGAAAAATACCTACCTGGATCCAAGCGTGATGAATGAACCATAGGATTATGTATGCTGGAGAATTCCCCGCCTACCCATTGACGAACGTAGAAATAAGCTTTTTCCCCGCCGAAGTCTACATTGATGTAATCGTCTATTAATGCACCAAGCAATGGACCGAAATATCCTAGAAGCAAGAATATACCTATAGTTGATGGAAGAAATACCAACACATATGCAGCAATAGAACGTTGCGATTCGCTGGTTTCGTTTTTGTTCTTTTCATACACGGTCATAGTAAATGAAGTATACACGCAATATATCGAATTGATGCAATAATGATGATAAGATAGGTTCATGCAAAACCACTCCAAAAGGAGATTGAACATGGAATACAAAATCGTCGGTACAGATATGCCGTCGCTGGAAGTTCGCTTGAAGCAGGGCGAATCGATGTACACTGAATCCGGCGGCATGGCATGGATGACAGGCAGCATCGATATGCAAACCGAAGGCAAAGGCGGACTGGGAAAAATGCTGGGGCGCGCGTTTGCTGGTGAGTCGATGTTTCTGACCACCTACACATGCCAGACAGATCAGGGTCTTATCGTATTCACTCCCGAAAGCCCGGGGCACATCATCCCCTTGGAATTGCAAGCCGGCGAATCCATCATCGCCCAGAAAGATTCCTTCATGTGTGCCGAAGAATCGGTCGGGCTGGAAATGCACTTCCGCAAGAAATTAGGCACCGGCTTATTTGGTGGCGAGGGCTTCATCCTGCAAAAGCTCACCGGACCCGGCACGGTCTTTGTAGAGATCGGCGGCGAAGTACGCGATTATGATCTGAAAGACGGACAAACGCTCAAAGTCGATACCGGGCATATTGCCATGTATGAACCGACCGTATCCTACGACATTCAGCGTGTCAAAGGGGTGCGCAATATGTTCTTCGGTGGCGAAGGCTTGTTTCTGGCAACGCTCACCGGACCCGGCAAGGTGTGGCTTCAGACGCTTCCATTGTCCAATCTGGCAGGTGCAATCCGGCGGTTCATCCCCACCAGCGGGTAATGTCATACGCAAGTTCGCCTATCCCATTTTTTGTAAGGACGAGGCGTGAGGCTTGTCCCGACGTCTACCTATTTCGGGCACGACACGTCGTGCCCCTACATATCATATTTATTCCGGGGGCACAGCGTGCTGTGTCCCATTTCAAAACCCTAAACATAAATGAAACTTCTCTTCGTTGTCTCTTCATTGGATCTAACCCAACCCTTTAGCGCAACACCTGCATGGTGGCAATTGCTGAAGGGCTTGTATGAAATCGGCGTAGATGTCATCGCCGCGCCCTATCAGGGACCGCCGATTGAAACGCTCTGGTGGCGCGCAGAAGTCAATCCTGCCAAAACACAGGGCGATCTGTTCAAAGCGACGCGCGATGGACTGCGAAAATTGCTGCCGCAAAAGCCCGTTCAGATTCAAGATACGGCACAGAGCACAGACGAAAATCCGCCAGAAGATGTGGGAGAATCACTTTCTGATAAAGTGGTACGAAAAGCCGCTCAGACCTTGATCGCCCCGCGCTGGCATCGGCATCTGGATCGTATCCTGACAGAGCAACCCGATATTGACGCAGTCATTGTGCTGACTGTTCCGCTCAATCATTTGGTGGGTGTACCACAGGCATTGCAGGACAAGCACCGCAAACCCATCTTCTATTTTGATGGCGATGTGCCAGCCAGCCTGCCCAATATGCGTGGCTTCGCATCAGGTTTTCGCATTTATCAGGGCGCAAATATTAGCGAATACACTGCTTTTATCAGCAATAGCACGGGCGGCGAAAAAATGTTGCAACAGTTGGGCATCGAAAACGTGCACACGGTCTGGTATGGCGCAGACCCGGACGTATTCAGTCCCGTACAAGTTCCAGCGCAGGACATTGATGTGATGTTCTATGGGCATGGACGCGAGTATCGGGCACAGTGGATCAAGCAGATGATTAGCGAACCTTCGCAGCAAATCGCCGGGGCACGATTCGCAGTGCGGGGAACACGATTGGGTGATTTAGGGAAAACGGAAACATTGCCCTACTTGAGTTTCAGCAAATTGCGGGAGTATGCCAGCCGCAGCAAAATCAACCTGTGTATCACCCGCGATGCTCATGCCAGTGTCTTTGCATCGTCCTCGTCACGTCCATTTGAACTAAGTGCGATGGGCTGTTGTATCGTTGCCAATCCATACGATGGCATTGAAACATGGTTTGAACCGGGCAAGGAATTATTTGTGGTGCAATCCACAGAAGAAGCAATCGACCGCTATCAATATTTGCTTACGAACGAGCAAGAGCGGCAAGCGGTGGGACGCGCCGCCCGCGAACGTGTCTTGAAGGAACATACTTTCCGGCATCGCGCGCAACAATTGGCGGAGATTATTCAGCAGTATCGTTAACCCGCACAACTCATTGCATCACGTCAGCCAGGCGCTGCGGCTCACGTTCTTCTAGCCAATCAGGATATTCGTCTGAGACGCTTGTCTCGCCATAGGCTTTGTCGATAAGCGCCTCCAGATAAACCGCCTCGTCTGCTGATAGATCGGCGATGAGTTCATCCATTAACTCATAGATATTCTGGCTACGTTTGGCTTTTTCCTCATCCTCTTGTTTCGATTGCTTCGCCAAAACGGCTGCCACGACGACCCCAAAATTCGCGATGATCAGCAGGGCAATCAAGATGACTAGATTAGGTCTGCCGATTGAACCATTGCTCGCCAGAAAAAAGCCGATTCCCAACACGAAAAACACCAGCGCCAGGAATGTCACCAGACCTAGCTTTAGCGACATCTTTTGTACAACAGTCTTGTCATTCATGTTCAAGCTCCCTTACCTGCCCCGTGCAACAGAACATCGCCGTGCGTTTCGTACAGGCTGCGCTGCAAATACGCCAACTCGTCATCATCCAGATGATCCACGAGCCGTTCCATCCGCTCATATATGTCAACTTCTTCGACTTTGCGCTTCGCCTTCTTTTGATCGTCTTGTCGTTTCTGTACCAGAATCGGCACAAATATGGCGACCCAGATGGGGATGAAGGGCACAAAACTACTGGAATCTGAATTCCCCGCACCATCGACTACAATGAACAAGCCGAACAACACTACCAGTACAACCAGACCGATGATTGCTGATACTTTCAGCGATTTGTTCTGGTTCATATCTATCCCCCGGCTACACATACATTTACATCATATTGTACGAAGGAATCTCCCGAAATATTGTCGGGGCAAACACGATTTGGATGAAGTTCAGGGGGAAACCAATGACAATATAATGTCCGTACGCCCGACAGAGGAATCGGGCACAATGCTAATGATTATAGCCAGATGAGATCTTACGGCTTCAACAATACTCCAAACTGGTCTCGTCAGTTACAATAGGCAACTAATCGAACATACTCAAGTATTTCTCTTGCAGGATCAAGTTATGCTAAAACGCCGCTCATGGGTTCTTTTTTTCATTGGAGCATTGCTCATCCTGACCGTACCGGCTGGAGCGCAAGACCTGAGCGATCTTGTAGATATAGATGTCGACCCGGCATTTGGCAGCTATTTTCGGGAAAGCCATTGGCTACCGCTACGGATAAACGTCAACAACCAGAGCGATGACATTGTAGGGAAACTGGTGGTTCGTCCGGAGACGTCGGGCAAAGTTGTCAGCAATACCTACAGCACACCCATTGATTTGCCTTCTGGATCAGAAAAAACGACCTTTCTTTATATCCAAGCACGCACCTTCCCTCGCGTGATTCGGGTAGAATTAATCGATGATGAAGGCTTCGTTATCCAAACACACGAAACGACCATCAACAGTCTCGGCGGACGCGACCAATTATTTGCTGTCGTTACGGGTCCCACAGGCGATGCAATCCCGCTAGGTAACGTGCATGTTGGCGGGTATCAATCGCAGCAGGCAAATTGGCAAGCAGAAAATATCCCCGATAGTGCTGTCGGTTTGATGGCGCTGGATATGATGTTGATCAGCAATCTGGATTCGAGCAACCTGACATCCGGTCAAATCACCGCGATTACGCAGTGGGTAACAACCGGCGGGCATCTGATCGTCACTGGTGGACCCAATTGGCAAGGTACTGCCGATACCCTGCTCGATCTGTTGCCGATGACACCGGATGGCAGCGATACAATTGAAGACCTGAGCGCACTGGCAAATTATGTGGGCGATGACAATTCGCTCACCGAACGAACGGTCATTGCTTCTGGTGTCGTGCAGGAAAATGCGACCATATTGGCAGCGATCGATGGGATTCCGCTTCTCGTACGTCATCATGTCGGCGCTGGCACGGTTGATTATCTGGTCGCCGACCCAACATTAGAGCCTTTACGTAGCTGGTCGAATATTTCCGATCTCTGGTTTACGCTGATTTCCAGTGTTCCACCTGAACCCGGATGGGCATTTGGCTCACTCAACGCGAAAACTGCGAATACCGCCCTGGCAGTGCTCCCCGGTGTGGATCTGCTGCCACAGGTCACGGCGATGTGCATTTTCCTACTCGCCTATGTCTTTTTGATTGGACCTGTCAACTACTTTGTGCTGTCCCGTATTAATCGACGTGAATGGGCATGGTTTACGATTCCGCTACTCATTATCCTGTTCACAGTCCTCGCATGGACGCGTGGCTTTTCTTTACGTGGCGAAGAAGTGCTGATTAGCCGCTTGAACGTGGTCGAATCCTGGACAGATGCAGAGGATGCCCGCGTGCGACAGATGATTGGCTTGTTATCGCCCCGCCGCCTCACCTATTCAATGCATACACAGGAAGATCGCTTCTTAAGCGTGATTGCCGATTCTTCGCAGAGTGGGCTTTTTGGCACAACCAGCGTTCAAACCAGCACAGAAATCACCCAGCGCGATGTCTTCAGCGCCGAATCTTTTTCGATCGATGGCGGTATTTTTGCTAATTTCTCAACCGTTGGCATGATCCCCGCCCCGGAGATCAGCGGCAGTCTCACACTCAGTTATGAGGTAGGCGAAGAGGATCTTCAATTCCAGACCTTGCAGGGCGTTGTTCGGAACGATAGCGAAGTCACCTTAAATGAGCCAGTCATCCTGGCAAATAACATGGTCTACCGATTGAATGCGGCACTCGAACCGGGAGATGTTGTACCCTTAGACGCGGATGACCTCGTGATCTATCATGATAACATCAATCCAAATCCAGCATCGCTTGAACATACACACTTCATTCCCTCTGCCTTAGAAACATCCTTCCATAGCCCGACATCAAACACATGGGACACAGCTCGTGATGTCATGGGAGAAGCCTTCAAGACCGGGCGCAATTTCCGTAACCCCGGGTTTACAGCAGAGGATCAACAAAATCATCGGCAGCAGGTATTCCTTGGAACATTCATGAAAGATGCCTATGCCTCTTCATCACGCGGACATCGCGCCTATTTGATGGGTTGGTCGGAAGAATGGGAAGACGATGTCGAGATTGAAGGCGCTGACTGGACATCTACCAATACGACACTGTATATCGTGGAATTGGATGTTGATGTAGAAACACCCCCAGCCTCACAACCAATCATCCTTACCCGCGATCAATTTACCTGGATCACCCGGAGTAGTGAAGGTGTTCCAGAAGTTGATCCCAACAATCTACTATTGGTTTCTGGCACAAGTGTCGATTTCCGGTATATGCCCCTTCCCGGCGCTGTCCTTTCTGAGGTAACGGATCTATCCATCGGAATCGAAAGAGTAACAGGGTATGCACGGGTCATTCCTGTCGACATCTGGGATTGGCAGCGTAATGAGTGGGAAGCACTCGAATTCCGAACTGGAGAAATCATATCGTTAGCGAACCCAGATCGCTATTTGGGACCAAACAATGTTGTTGATTTGAAAGTTCATTTTGATTTTGAAGCTGGTTCCATACAGGTGCGCGGCTTGTATATCGAACAATCCGGAAATTTCTAAAAATAGTAACGAATACGGGAATGCAAGTCTTGCGCCCGAATAGTGATTTTCAGTTGACGGCTATGGATGAAAAAACCGCCCAACTGATGCCAAAAGGAGAAACACAAGCAGATGGACGCAGATCTGATAATCGAAACCAGAGACGTCACCAAGAAATTCGGCACCTTCCAAGCCGTGCGTGGCGTTTCCCTGGAAGTTCCCGCAGGCTCAATTTATGGTTTCGTCGGACCGAATGGTGCAGGCAAAACGACAACCATGCGGATTCTGACCACCTTGACCCGCCCTTCGGCTGGTAAGGCATGGGTCGCCGGGCATTCCGTGTTGGATGATCGCCGGGCAGTACGCCGGGCGATCGGCTACATGCCAGATGAATTCGGTGTGTACGAAGATCTGCGTGTCTGGGAATATCTGGATTTTTTCGCCGCCTGTTATGACATCCCGGAAAATGAGCGCAAGCAACTGGTCGGCGATTTGCTGGAATTGGTTGATCTCGCCCATCGCCGGGAAGATATGGTAGACAAGCTGAGTCGTGGTATGAAGCAGCGCCTATCCTTAGCGCGAACATTAGCACACGACCCGGCAGTCCTCATCCTGGATGAACCTGCTTCCGGGCTTGATCCACGCGCCCGTGTCGAGATCCGGGAACTGCTAGGCGAACTCGCCAACATGGGCAAAACAATCTTTTTCTCCTCGCATATCCTTGCCGACGTCGAAGACATTTGCTCGCATATCGGCATTCTGGAAGCCGGGCAGGTCATCATGCAGGGCAGCATCGATGAACTCAAACAGGAGCTTATGGCAGAGCGTGAGATCATTGTGACCGTCAAAGACAATGACGTTGCCGAAAAAGTGAAAACTCGTGTGATGGAAATGGGCAATGTTTCGGCTGCTGAAATCATCACGCCACGCGGCGGTCTCTCCCGCGTGCAGGTGAGCTTTACCGGACAAGATGACGACGTGGCAGCGTTAAATAAAACGTTGGTGATGGAAGACATTGTGATTATAGGGCTGCATGAAGAACAAAAAGATCTGGAAACGATGTTCATGCGGGTGACGAAGGGACTGGTGACGTAATCGCTGAAGTCTACTGTATATACCTAATTGACAGACCAGAATATGGAGACGGCAAAGCGTGTGCTAAAAAGATTGATTCTTGCACCAGTAGATTTACTGGAGTGGTATCTCAATTTTATGTTTGAAGGGCATATCTTGCTACGTTTGGCTGTAAATCTGATCATTGCAGCTATGGCATGGGTAATTTTTGTCCTACTCCATCATACTTTCTAAATCCTTATAGTCATTGACTTGACATCGGGCGGGTTTGCAAACCCGCCCCTACATACGAATTATTTTGGATCATTTGTAGGGGAGGGTCTGTGACCCTCCCAAAAGCGGAAAGTTGCTCAATCGTATCAGAAACCGATAGCCAAAATGCTGAAAACCGACACCTTCTGGCATCAAGTGGATAAGCTGGTACGCCCGGCGGACATCGTCATTGATCGCCCCAAAGGCAAGCCGCATCCGCGCTTCCCGGAGGTCATCTATCCACTGGATTATGGCTTTGTCGAAGGCACAAGCTCACCAGATGGCGAAGGTGTGGATGTCTGGATCGGATCGAGGCCGGGTGAAAAGAACCAGATTGTCGGGTTGCTCTGCACGGTAGATCTGGTAAAACGCGATATGGAAATTAAGGTGTTGTTGAATTGCACAGAAGACGATATTCAAACCATCATCGACTTTACGAGACGGAATCAGATGGGCTGCCAACTTATTCGCCGCCCAGTGCAGGAATAGAGATTTTGATCAAATTGTATTCATGCCACCCATAGGCATTTTGTGAACAAACGCAAGCAGAAACCACCATCAAACTATCGCTGGGTCATCATGGCGTTGTGCGTTGCCACAGCGATGCTGGTGTTTACGATGCCCACCATTGCCCTCTCGGTGTTGTTCCGCGAGATTGCCGCTGACCTCAATCTCGATCTGGTGCAAATCGGCGTGATCTGGGCGATTGCCTCGATTATGGGCATGGCAGTGAGCTTGCTCGGCGGCAGCGTTAGCGACCAAATTGGTACACGCCGTTCGATGCTTATTATTTGCCTCGCAACCGGAATCTTTGGCGGGCTACGCGGCGTTAGCGACAGCTTCGCCATGTTCATCGCCCTATCTTTCTTGCTAGGCGTTTTCCAACAAGCAATCCCGCCCGTGCTGGGCAAAACAGTGGGGATGTGGTTTCCACGCTCAGAACTGGGAACAGCAAACGGCATTCTTTCGGCTGGCTTTGGTGCGGGTCTCATGCTGGGTTCTTTTTTGAGCGCCAGCGTTTTGTCGCCACTCTTTGGTGGTTGGCGTGGTGTCATGTTCTTTTTTGGCGCAGCCGCGTTCATCATAACCGGACTCTGGTATTTGCTACACCCAGACGACGGACAAGAAAAAGCAAAGAACGAGCAACCCTCTTCCATACGATCCAATCTGGCAGCCGTCGTGCGAATGCGCCCGGTATGGATACTCGGACTGGGCGCGCTAGGCTTGCGCGGATGCATTGCCGGGTTAACGGGCTACTTGCCCACCTACCTGCGGGACATTGGCTGGTCAGGCGTAGATGCTGATAATATGCTGGCGTTGTTTTTTCTGGCAAGTATCATGTTTGTGATTCCTATTTCGGTGCTCTCTGATCGTGTCGGAAATCGAAAGATCTTTCTGATGGCTGCCAGCCTAATGGTTGCTGTCGGAGCCGGGTTCCTGGTCCTCGGTGATGGCGCATGGGTGATTATCGGCGTGGTCATTGCTGGGTTCATGTTCGACGGATTCATGTCGATCTTCACAACCTCTATTTTAGAAGTCAAAGCGGTTGGCTTAGCATATGCCGGTACAGCACTCGGCTTCGCCCACATGCTGCGCAATCTAGGAGGTGCAATCTCGCCACCGATTGGCAACAGCCTTGCCAGCAATGGACTAAACGTACCCTTTGTTTTCTGGGCTTTGATGGCAATATTTGGTTTGATTGTCTTTACGCAACTACCGACCAAACAACGTGATTCGGTGATGACATAATACAAAAAAGTAGGGGCTACCACATAAATATCATGATCTAGCAGTGGCATAATATAGAAATATGCAATAGATCCTAAAAATCACAATAATTGTAGGGGCACAATGCAATGTGCCCGGCTTGGGAATAGATAATTTGATGAGGCACGCATGACACAATTTGCAAAAGGAATACTACGGCTGTTTCGTGGAGAAGCGATACAGGATGAAGGCTGGCAAGAACTTCCAGACGTTCCCCTGACTCCACGAGAAGCGATGCTGCGGCGTACCGGAGCCATTTTGCGCTGGGCAGGCATCATCAATGCCCTGGTCGGATTTCTGATCATTTTTCTGGCGGTCATCGCCGCGACCAACAACAAGGAATTGTTCGAGTCCTTGCATAGCCTCCTGCTGAGCAATTTCCAATCTGGTGCAGATACTGCCCTGTTGATCGCCATTCTCTTTGTTCTGGGAAATACGACCATCCTGTTGCTCTTCGCAGTTGGCATTCTGGCGCAAGAGTTCTGGACAGTGCTTGCGATCTGGGCATTGGTGCTGGTGAACCTTGGCGGCTTAATCGTGTTGGGCTTTCTTCCGGGGATTACCCCCATTGTTGCTGGAATCTGGGCAAGCCTGACCATCATCCGCGATATTCGTGCCTTCCGCACCAACCCGGTCATGCTCAAAGAACTACGGGGTAGAATGCGCGGGGTACGCTCCTTCACCATCGTGACCGTCTATCTCAGCCTGATGAGCATTTTCACCGTCTTGCTATATTTCATCCGCTTGCCCTTGAGTGGAACTGTCGTAACCGGAGAATTGGGGCGGGTACTCTTCCTAGGCGTGATCGGCACAGAATTAATGCTCATCATCTTCATCGTTCCGGCTCTGACCGCCGGGGCAATCACCGGAGAACGCGAACGCAAAACCTACGACTTGCTGCAAACCACCCTGCTACCTTCACCTTCGTTCATCGTTGGCAAAATGCAATCGGCGCTTGGCTATATTTTTATCCTGTTGTTATCCGCTATTCCCTTGCAAAGTATTGCCTTTCTCTTTGGTGGCGTAGCTGAAGCCGAAATGCTTCTGGCATTTATTGTGCTAGCTGTAACTGCATTCACCCTGGGCGCTGTCGGCATGTTCTTTTCGGCGACAACCGAGCGCACGCTGACCGCTACCATCCGTTCTTATACAACGGCGATGATTATCACCTTTGGCGTTCCAGTTGTGGCACTGATGCTCTTTCAGGGGGCATACAACAACGCTGTAAGCAACATCGCTACCGGGTTAGGCACTACGCCGCAGGTTGAAGCCACCTATATTTATCTGGATATGATTCTGGCGGGATTGAATCCGATCACCGCGACCCTGTACTCGCAACAAATGCTGATCGATCATCAGCAATTCGTTCTTTTGAATGTCACGCTTTCGACAGATGGCACACAAATTCCCGTGTTATCACCCTGGGTGTTGCTGACCATTTCCTATCTCACAACCTCGGCTGTGCTATTGATGCTGGCGATGCGGCAGATGCGGCGACAGACGGGCAATTAATCAGGGATCGTTTCTAACCTGACGCTTAACTGGTAGCGGTACACTGATGCGGAGTCTAACCATTCCCTGAATTAATTGTAAGGACGGGGCATACCTCGTCCCTACCTTATTATGAAAACATTAGGCACACGCTGCATCGTGCCCCTATCTAAACGAGCAAGATATGACAACCCATCCGGCAATGCATCACATAGACGGCAAGGACAAGCGCTCGGAATTGGCGCATGTCCTGAACATCTGGGAAACGCGTCTCAAGCTGCTAGAAATCACGATCTGGCTGCCGCGTGTGCTGGTGGTTGTGTTTACGCTAGGCATCGTTCTGGCGATCTTCGCCCGTACCATCCCGCTGTTGACACAGGAACAATTATCGCAGCTTGTCGTGGCGCTGGTCATTCTTGCGGTGCTGGGAATGAGCTTGTTTATCTGGTTTCGCCCGCGTTCTTCGGTGAATCTGGCGCGATTCTTTGATCTGGAATTTAAGCTCAAAGAACGCATTTCAACTGCATTGGAATTGACTCAGGGAAATATTGAAACCCATCCTGAGATTGCTGAGCATCAGATTGCTGATGCCTATGAAGCAGCAAGGGAAATTAACCCAAGCCTGGAAATGCCATTCACCATTCGCTGGCAAGCATGGGTAGCAGCCGGGTTGTTATTGATTGCCTTTGTTATCTTGCTTGTATTACCCAATCCCCAATCTGAGAACCTGCAACCCTCTGCCGACCAGGTCGCTATCGAAGCGGCAGCGGATGAACTGCGTGACATTACAGAAGTCGTGGCAACAGATCGCGTGCTGGACAATGAAGACCGGGAAAGCCTGCTGGATACGCTCGAAGTCAGTCTGGATACGCTCGAAGAAGACGACACAACAATTGAGGATGCCTTTGCTGCCCTCTCCGATGCCGAAACCGAATTACGCAACACAGCCGAATCCTTTGAGCAATCCCTTGCCGACCAGCAAGCCGCTTTGGACGCTGCCGCCAATGCCCTGAACAATCAGCCCAATGATGGCGGGCAAAATGATGAGACGAGTACGGGCATGACTGCTTTTGAAGAAGCACTGGAAGAGACCCAAACGGATCTGAATTCCTTAACCGAAGAAGAAGCTCAAGCACTGGCAGATGCACTGGAACAAGCTGCCGATGAAATTCGGGAGACCAACCCGGAATTGGCAGATGCACTGGAACAGGCAGCCGAAGCGCTCCGCAACGGAGACATGGACGCCGCACAGGATGCTTTAAACGAAGCGGCGAACGCCATGAATCAGCAGCAGCAACAAATGCAAAATCAGTCGCAATCTTCACAGAACTTGCAGGAGGCTGCCGATCAAGCGCAGCAGGCATCCGACCAATTGGCGCAAAATGAGCAGCAACAGGGCAACCAACCATCCCCAGAAAATGACGAGCCTGGCGATCAGTCACAATCTGGCGACCAGCCATCTGACCAAACCGGCGATCAACCGAGCGATCAGGGAGCGCCCCAGGTAAGCAATAGTGGGCAGCCTGCCGACACAGAAATGCAAATGCCCGCCGATGGCTCGGCTCCACTCCCCGTCGATTCTGAGCAGGCGGACGATAATTCCTCAGCGTCGGGAGATGGCGACGCCCTCAGCCGCACCGAGTCAACAGCCCCACCGACCGAAGGCGATGATTCAGAACAGGGTAATTCGCCAGATGGAGAAGGCGAAATAGAATATGAAGAAGTGTATGCTCCGCGCAGCATTGAAGGTGGCGGCGAAAACTCCGTCGTCCTCGAATCGGGCGATGAGAGTGACATTCCCTCGGTAGAAGGCGATTTCACAGAAAATCCATCGGGCGAGTCCGTCGTTGCCTACGACACCGTATTCAGTGATTATGCCGCTGCCGCCAACCGCGCGCTGGAAAGCGATTATGTACCGCTCGGCTTGCGTGATGTCGTACGCGATTACTTCACATCCTTACAACCCAACGAGTAGCGATCCTTCATGAGCGCAGGCTATTCTGGTACACCCCTTGTAAAAAAGCTGGGAATTAAGGCAGGGAACGCGCTGGCATTCCTGCATACCCCGGAGAACTATCGCTCGCTTCTGGATGAATTGCCGGAGGCGCTTCACATTCAGGAAATATTATCCTCCGAGGCAAAAACGGTAGATTTCATTCATGCCTTTTATCGGTCTCGTGCAGAGCTGGAAGCCGAGTATGTACAGCTTAAAGAGGCGATGAAATATGATGGAATGCTCTGGATTTCGTGGACGAAGAAAAGCTCTGGCATCAAAACGGATTTGAATGAAAATATCATCCACGAGGTCGGTTTGCAGCATGGGCTGGTCGATGTAAAAGTCGCTGCGATCGATAAAATCTGGTCTGGGCTAAAGTTCATGTACCGTCGTGAAGATCGCCCATAGCTCTTTATGGAAGTGTAATAATAAAGGTGCTCCCCTGTCCGGGGGTACTTTCAACCGCAATGTTTCCGCCATGAATCTCAACAATACGCTTCACAATCGCCAACCCGAGACCGGTTCCCATCCGCTCGATTTCGCGCGCAAATTCCGTACGATAGTAACGGTCAAAGATGTGCGGCACATTGGCTTCGCTGATCCCTATGCCCGTATCCGCGACCGCGATGATAAGATGGTCACCTTCAAGCGAAACCTGCAATGTAATTTCTCCGCCTTCAGGCGTATACCGGATCGCGTTCTCAATCAGGTTGGTGAACACGCGTTGTAGATCATCATAAACGCCATCGATCATCGCGCCTACCACATTGATCCGCAGCGAGAACGCGATCCGTTTCTGTTCAAGGCTGTGGTGAAATTGATCTTCAATCTTGCGTACGATCTGGAGCAAGTCGATAGGTTCGAACGGAACCTGCGAGTTCAGGTGATCTAAACGGGAAATCGTTAACATATCTTGAATAAAACGCTCTAACAATTGAACCTGTTCTTCGATGGTGTCTATTCGTCTCTTTTTTTGTTGGGGATCGTCGGTCCGTTCCATTAAATACAGGCTGGTATTGATTAACGACAGTGGCGTTCGGATGTCATGGCAAATATTGGTGATAAATTCCGCCAGCAAATCTGCTCGCTCTTTTTCCAATGTCAGAGCTAATGCCTGTTGCTCAGCATCTTTTTGCTGCGTGATATCCCGGTTCATGATCAAGACTTCCTGTTTATTTATCGGGATACAACGGCTTTCGTAGAAATATGTCTTGTCCTCTTTCTTGACGTCGAATTCAAGCGCACAGGGTTCTTGCTCCTTGATCGCCCTATCTACGATGGCTTGCAGTTGAGAAGCAAGCGGTTGTGGCAATACCTCATCAATTCGCTTCCCGATTAGGGAAGATAGCGGGACTTGAGAAACAAACCCCTCGCCAGGTTTGACACTCAAATACCTGTAATCATGACTGATGCGTAACAAGGTATCCGGTATCACTTCCAGGAGATATTTAATCTCATCATCTGGGTGTTGGAGTAGAGGTTGGGAATCATGATCCTGGTCGGTCATCGTCACATTTCCTTGTTCGACTGATCCCCTACAGACTTAAAATATGACAGGTTGTAGTGACTACTGTTCATTACTGAAGCCAGAGGGCAACGTTTGGAAGTTCTCCATCAGATATTAACTTCATTTCTTGGCAATACGCCCAAGAAAATATAGTTGTAATATACCACATGAAACACATTTTGAAGTTACAAATGGCAAATACAATTACTTTTGATTACCTGATGTATATTGTGAACTACTCATGCAGACTCATGAGTTCAGACGAGGGGGTTATGCTTGGATAAATGCTAAAGCCTTCTCCGCAAGTGCGTGCCAGTGCTGCTGTTCAGTGACCGGGATGCTGAACCATGCGCGCATCGGCGCTTTGGTCTTATAGGGAGCGAGATGCTGGTAGTCGTTGATTCCCATGCTTTCTGGCTCAAATGTTTTCCCCAGTTTGAAAGTCATCTTCTCCTCATGGAAAAAGGCGAAGACCTTGCCTTTGTAGGTGATCGCCGGGGACGACATCATTTTGCCCATAATGACCTCATCATGGGCATTAATGAGTTGATCGGCTATTTGTTGGAAATGTGATTAGGCAGTCATCGTCATCTTTCCCATTTAGATCGTTGGTACAATTGTCGTGCCTTTCGACCGAACCTTGTCGGCAAGTCCCTTCAGATTGCCGTCGAGGATCTTGCCCATCATCATTTTCATCATGGTCTGCCCTAGCAACCAGCCAAGGGGACCAAACTTCACACGGTAATCCATGTCCCGGGTAACGATCGACCCTCCGTTATCCGTCGGCGCAACAGCCATCGCAGAATAGGCTTCGTGAAGTGGCATGGATGCCATTTCCGACAATTTGACGCGATACCTCCGTTTGGGCTGCCATTCCGTGACCACTTCAACCAGAGAGCTGCCGTTCTTAAAGTTGTTGCGTCGCCTGGAGCCGATTCCATCTTCGCCATCTGTGAGTGCGTCAACGGATACGATTTCAGGTGCAAACTCGTCAATGTGCATGAAGTTACCGAGAACCGCCCATACATCGTCGGGCGTGGCGTCGATTTCCAGGGTTCGTTCGAAGTGTATCATGATTGTAAATTCCTTTCTGATGAGATCAAATTTGTGTTTTTTCGCGTAACACCCTCATCATACAAGGGGCAAGTGACAACATTATGTCAGTAGCGTTTTGTGAATTCGAAATATTGCTCAATTTCATCGAGAAACATATGCCGAAGCAAGCCAATTCGGGGCGAAATTCTTTGCAGGCTAGAATACTGGTGGAAGATCTGTAGCAGGGGAATGCTGCCACAGATCTGTGTAAACGTTGGAAAACGGTGCGCTACTGCCCCATCGCGGCGGCGTACTCGCGAGCATCATACATGATATGTTCTTCGACCATTTTCCCGCCTTCAACCGTGACCCAATCGGCAATCTTCAAGGTGGTCGATTTCCCGTTGGGCAAGTTCACATCCATCTCGTAGATCGAGCAAACTTCGTTGCCGTTCTCGAATTGGGTGAGCATCCGCATTCCAGCGACGAGGGGTGCAAATTCTGCACTGAGTTGTAGAAACGCCTCTTTGCCCGTTCGCTGGTCAACTGGTCCGATAAATTTGATATTGTCGGCGACAACGGAGGTATCCTGTTCCAATAGAAACTTGTTTACGGTTTCAAGTGCTTGTCCCATTAGGGTGGGTTCCTTTCTTGATGAGATACGAATATTTGTTCTGTTGCGCAACAACCTCATCATACAACAGGCAAGTGACACCCTTATGTCAGTAGCGTTTTGTGATTTTGCAACATTTGTTCGATTTCTTCGAGGAATTTTTGTCGGAGTGTTTCCGGTTCGAGAATTTCAACATGCCGCCCCCAGCTAAGCATCCAATTCAACAGCTCTTCTTCCTGCTGAACGTGGAAGGTCAACACCCAGCCCTGCGTATCATTTTCTTCATCGACCAATGAATAGGGGCGCGATTCCCGCACCCAGCGAATAATCGCATCCGTGACCCGGATTTTCACTTCGATCGGGCGCGGACGATTGGAGGCGATCCAATCCGGGGTGAAGCCCTTTGGACGCTCGAATGCCTGTGGCAAGATCTCTAGCTGGTCGATCCGGCTCAGGCGGAAGACCCGCAAGCCCTCACGCAAAAAGCAAAATGCCATCAAATACCAATCATGCTCCAAACTGGCGAGGCTATAAGGGGCGATCGACCGAGTAGTCAAACTGTCCTGACTGTTTTCGCCAATACGCCGGGTATACGCGATACGGAGAAGCCGCCGTTCAATCATCGCCCGGCGAATCTGCGATAATTGACGGGATTTCTCCTCGTTCAGATTTTTCATTCCGTAAAAGGTGATATTCTTGCGGAGATATTCCACATCCTGTAGTGAGTGTGCGGGCAATACCGACTCAATCTTTGTCGCCGCCGATTGGGCTGCCTTCTGATACTGCGCGTCAAAGTTCTGCTGCATAACATCGCTACCCAGCAACAACATGAGCGCTTCATCGGTTGTAAAGTTAACAGGCGGCAGGAAAAAATCTTCCATGAGGGAATAGCCATACCCGGTCATGGAGATTAACGGCACTCCCGCTTCTGCCAGTGCTTGCACATCGCGATAAATGGTGCGCTTACTCACCTCAAACGTCGCCGCCAGATCCTCTGCCCGGCGATGCCCATGCCGTTGCAATTCCAGTACGATGGCGAGCAAACGATCCGTACGATTCATAAATAATCCCGGGTATTACGATTTACGAGAATTGCGTTCATTCCATAGAGAGCTAATCAAATTTTTATCCTCAGTTATACCCTATTTCTGTTATACTAATTTATAATTACGTATTGTTTCTTCGCTGTACCTTCATCGCCTTCGGCACATTACCCTGCCATCCTCGCAACCTGCCGTCATCACATCTCATCATGCCATCTACGTAATTCACGATTGGCAATACTTACACATGGGGAAAATGTGATGACTGGGAAAATACAGGTAGGCATTCTAGCGACACTTTTCGGTCCTTATAAATTGGGTGGTGAAGATGGTATGCGTGGAGTACGTCTCGCCTTCTCCGAGTTCGGCAACAAAATCGGTGATATTCCCATTGAATATATTGCAGAAGGCACAAACGCTATGCCCGACTCGGCGATGAGTGCCATGTATGGATTATACGATAAACAGGGCGTTGATTTTACGATTGGTCCCTTATCCGGCGACGAAGGGTTAGCCGTTCGAGACTATGCCAAAGATTATCCAGATCGAACATTCATCAACGGCATTGCCGGTGGGCGGGATATGACACTTCGCGACCCGGCTCCCAACTTTTTCAGTTTTACGAGCAACGGCGTGCAATGGACAGCCGGGATGGGCAGATATGCCTATGAAGAATTGGGATATCGGCGAGTCGTCACGCTTGGCGAGGATTATTCCTTTCCGCATGGTCAGGTCGCCGGGTTTACGCTGGAGTTCTGCAAAGCTGGCGGGCAAATTGTCGAAAAATATTGGATTGCCCTGGGAACAAGAGACTACAGCAGCATCATCGAATCCTTGCCGGACGACCTTGATGCGATTTATTTGGCGATTGGTGGAACCGACATCGTCAATTTTTTGCAACAGTATCGGGAAACCGGACGGGTCATTCCGTTGATGGGTGGCTCCATTGCTGTCGACCATACCGCCATGAACAGCGATCCTGATCTGGCGACGTTTTACGAAGGTATGATCTCCTCAGGACCCATTGCCGATAACAATCCGTCGCCATCATGGACAGCGTTTCAAGAAGCGTATCAGAAGGAATTTTCCGGAGTTTCGGCTACACCATCGCTGTTTTCCTGGGGATATTATGTGAATACTAAAGGCGCGTTGTTGGCGTTACAGGCAGTCAACGGCGATCTCTCCAATGGGCAGGCAGCGTTCCAAAAGGCTCTATCAGAAATATCGTTTGAATCGCCTACGGGAATGATTCGCCTCGATCATAATCGAAATGCGATTTCCGATATTTTCATCACGATGGTCGAACGCAACGAAGATGGCACACTCTACAACAAGCTGGTGAGTACAACCTCACAGGTCGACCAAACGCTGGGCATCCCGGAAGAAGAATATCTGCGACTAGGTGTGTTCGGTCCAGATAATCCGCCTTGTATTCGAGCGTAGCTGGCAACAATATCAAGCATATACAATTATTGCAATATTTATTACCACCACCTGTTTTGCCTGTTTATCAGGCAATCCTCTTCTGTTATCCTACAATCTGTTGCTCAAAGCACATTGCTCAGCGTTCGGAAAATCAATCATGTCTCGCAAACCACCCGCCCGTAAACCCAAAAAGCATATCACCATCACGCTTGAAGACATGGCTCACGGTGGGTCGGCAATCGGCAAGAATCAAGGTCGCACTGTCTTTGTCCCCTACACCATTCCGGGTGAAACGGTTCAAGCCCGTATCCGCAAATCCCAGAGCAACACAACCAACGCCGAAGGCATCAAACTTCTCGAAGCCTCAGCCGATCGTGTTTTCCCGCAATGCGCTCACTTTGGACCACGCAAATGCTGGCGCTGTCACTGGCAGCATATCGATTATCCGGCGCAGCTATTATTGAAGCAGGATGTCCTCGCCGACCAGCTTTCCCGCCTTGGCAAATTCAGCGATAAAATTATCGAACAGGCGCTGCAACCTGTCATCCCCGCCCCTCAGCCATGGAATTATAACTTCCATATGACGTTGGAACGCACGCCAGAAGGCATCCTCGGCTTCAAACGGGCAGACAAAAGCGTGCAAAAAATAGAAGACTGCCATTTGCTGCACCTGGCATTGCTTTCGTTATATGACACCCTCGACCTCGATTTTGATGGCATGACTCGCCTCAAGCTACAAATCGATAGCTATGACCAGACCATGCTCACACTGACAATGACAAAGGAAGATCTGCCAGAATTGGCTGCCGATTTCCCGACGAGTGTCAATGTGATCCTACCGGATAATGAACCCCTCAATCTCATTGGTGATTCCTTCTTGCGCTATGCAATCGCCGAACGGGATTTTCGGGTCACGGCTGGTAGCTTCATCCGCGCCAATGTACCCATGATTGAATTTCTCATAGGCGAAGTATTGAAAGCGCTTGATCTTACTGGCGATGAGCAGGTCTTAGATTTGTATGCAGGTGTCGGCATTTATAGCGCCTTCATCGCCCCACGCGCTCGATTGCTGACACTGGTAGAGAGCTTCCCGCCCGCCGCTACGGATGCCGACGAAAATCTGGCGGACTTTGAGCATGTGGACGTTGTCGAAGGCAGTGTACAGGACGTGTTGGCTTCCATCGCCGAAAGTGGCGAATCATATGATGCTGCTGTCGTTGATCCGCCGGGCAGAGGCATTGACCGCGACACCTTGAACATCCTTTCCAAATTACAAATCCCTCGCATCGTCTATGTCAGCAGTGATCCGGCTTCGTTGGCACGCGATGGCAAACAACTGGTGAAGCGAGGCTATCACCTGACACATGTCCAGCCGCTTGATCTTGACCCACAGACCTACTATATTTCCAGCGTTGCCCGATTTGATTTGGCATCTCGCAGATAAAAACCGTGTTACAATGAATAACATAGTGAGCCAGAACGGGAATAGGGTATGAGCATCACATTTGATGAGTCAATCCGGCGTGATATTGCACTTGCTTTTGGCTTGGAAGATCTTATGCTCGGTCATCATGGGGATGTCTTCGTGGAGTATATCTGGGCACGGCGCATTCTCGTGGATTACCAGCGCCCGCATCGCCCCCACATCGTCATCGTTGCCAGCGATCAATGGGTACAGGGCTTGACCTATCCCTATTTCCAGGACGATGAGATTCCCGGAGAAGTGCATTTAGCCCCGGTTTTCCTCGACAATTGGGATGACCCGGTCGTCAATTTATTAGAGACGATTCAGGAGCCATCGCTCGTCCTCATTCACGGCGTGAACAGCGGCTTCGAGATTGATGTCATGACTCCGCACTTCGATCGAGAGTTATTATTCTGGAATCCATATCCCAAGGACTCGCCAGAAATGGCTGACCTCCTCGCCGGGTTAGGCGCAACCGAAGAAGCCATCCGCTCTCGGCAGGATCGATAGCGTTTTATCCCAAATATCACAGTTTTTATCCCAAACTTGGGATATATTGGGATATAATTCCGGCTGAAAGTAGCATTTCTGTTTAGTAATTCATACTCGCCTTCAAACCTTCAGACGCCTGAAGCTTCAAACAATTCACAATGAGATAATTAAGTGACAATCGGATTTTAGGGTAGGAGTATCGATTAATTTAACGCAAAGGAGATACTCAAATGCGTAAAATCCTATTTTCTCTCTGTCTCTTGATCCTCATGTCCATATCTGTAGCGCCACTTTTGGCACAAGGCGACTCATCTGGTGTGACCTGCCAGGATGATGTACAAGTGATTGCTCAAACACTTGGAGTGGAAACGACAGCCGTGGAAGATGCGCTATCAAGAGACAGCGGTATTCAAACCCTGGCACAGGATCAGGGAATAGACGTCTCGGTTGTTGCGGATGCCCTGCTAACGAACGTTCGGAATTGCGAAAATGAAATAACAGACGCTTATGGTCCAGAACAAGCCTGTAGCTTGCTCGAAGATCATACGCTGGATTTCGCCATTGATCCTTACCTCTGGTCGGAAATCGCGGCAGAAGAACTGGGAATGGATCTATTTGACCTTGAAGCCAGTGAGCAGTCGATCGCTGTCATCGCCGAAACTCAGGGCAAAGCTGTCGATGACCTCATCAATGTGATCGTAAATGCTCAACATGCAGCCATCTATGAAGCTGTTGCGAGTGGCGCATTATCCGAAGCGCAGGCAACATCATCCATATCTGATTTGGAAACAGTTGTTACCCAATATGTCCAACAATCTCCACTCGACCGTGAATCTGACAACTTGCTGGAAGCAGCCCGGAATGCAATCGGCGTCGATTCGGCAGCCTTCTATAATGCACTCATTGGTGGGCAGAGTCTTGCGGAAATCGCAGACGGTGCAGGTGTGTCTAAGGACATCTTGGTGAATGCCTTGACCGAAACCGTACAGGCGAGTATTGAACAAAAGCGAATCTTCGGCGAAATTTCTGATTGTGTAGCTGGTCTGCGCATCAATCACCTGTCTTCCCGGATCGAATCTTATGTTAGCCAAGCACACCCTGATGATAGGCTATTAGAAGACATGATTGATCTCGACGATGAAAGCCTATTCGCAGAAGACGGTGATTTTGCCAACAGTTGTTTCTACAATGATGGTCAATCATTTGATGAATTCGCTTATGAATCATTTGATGATGTGTTTGGCGAAGATGATCTGTTCGGTGAGTTTGCCGACGGAGCATTCTTTGATGAGCCTAGCGAAGATGATCTGTATGGAGATTTTGCCGACGGAGCATTCTACGATATGTATGGTGAGGAATTGCCTTTAGATGAAATGGGTGACTCCGCCCCCTGTTTTGAATTGGATCGTTACGGTGATTACCCAATGCCCTACGGATCTTGAGCATCTTCAAGCAGGATGCAATAACTAGATGAGCAAACCCTGTGTATCTGTCGGTCCGGCAGGTACATAGGTACTTTTTAGGAGATAAATACATGGAAGCAACCATCTTATTGGTTGAGGATAATGTAAAGACAGGTCGCTGGATGAAAGCCTATCTTGAAAGAGCGGAATATACTTGTTTATGGGCAAAAAATGGATCTGATGCCTTAGACTTTGTCATACATCATGATCCAGATCTCGTGGTGTTAGATTTAATGCTTCCAGAAGTCGATGGTTGGACGGTTTGCCGGCAAATCCGTCGATCATCAGACATACCCATCATCATGGTTACCGCCAGAACAGCACTGACAGATGTGACCCGAGGACTGCAAATTGGAGCTGATGATTACATCAAGAAACCGGTACATCTCCCGGAGTTATTGGCGCGCGTTGACGCTCATTTACGACGTTACCACAATAAACTCGTCCCAGATCATAATTTTAGCATTGGTCCCTTACGTTTCGACCAAAAGCATCTTGCAGTTTTTTATAACGAGCAAATGTTGTCCTTATCAAAACGGCAGTTTGATTTGATGTTATTCTTTGCACATAATGCAGGTAGGATCGTTAGCCGGGAGGAGATCATTAACCATCTTTTTGGAGGGGATTATGATAGCTATGATCGAGCAATCGATACGCAAATCTGGCGGTTACGCAAGCGCTTGCAATCTATTTGTAACAGCCATTCTTTGATCGAATCTGTCTATGGAGCCGGGTATCGACTGGTAATCGAGTGAAACATGAGACGGGAGTTATTGTTTGCATTCATTGGGACGATCTTGATCGCTGTGAGTATCAGTTGGGCGTTATCAGTACACACTGCCCAATCTGAATTCGCCAAATTAATCAGGCAAGAGGGAGCAAACAAGCTGGAGTACGCTGCTTCCGTTATGTTTGATGCGTATATCCTACACCGTTCATGGGATAACATTCAGAATGTTATCGAAAACCAGAACCTGGGAAGCGAAACGCTCAGCAATCTCGACCCTGTTTATGTGGAATATGAGCCTTTTACCTTACCCCCTGCTTACGATGAGAGTTTTCTATCTGATGTTGGAAGTGAACCTGAACTTTTATTGCCCATGTGGGATATAACAGAAACAGACTTTTCATTCTTGTCGAATACGTTCCCCGGTTGGGAAGATTATCTATATAGCAATGACGTATTCGAGCCAGCTTTCGACCTCCCTTCAGAGGATGTGCTTCTATGGAGCTTCCTGATCGATCTTGAATTCGATCATCAACGTGTCCTCGTTGTTGAAGCAGACAACAAAATTGCTGTGGACTCAGAAAGCAATCTATTGGGACAACCGTTTGATCCTGAGCGGCTACAGGAAGGCATCCCCATCGCTACCCCTAACGGGCAAATTGTTGGAACGGTAATCGTCACATTGAAAGATAGCGAGTTGAATGCTGTCCAGCAGGCTTTCTTACAGGATATGGGAGACGGACTATTGCTGGGAAGCCTCCTAGGTGTGGCACTGGCGTCTATCGTAGCCTGGGGGATCTCGAATCAGGTTAGTCAGCCGCTCCGAGAACTGAAGAAAGCAACCCAGCGCATTATCGAGGGGCAATGGGGATATACGGTACATGAAGCCGGTCGGCATGAGATCAAACAGCTAGGCGTTGCCTTTAATCAAATGTCAAGTTCTCTGGCACAGCAGCGCGCCTTACGTCAACGGCTCATCACCGATTTATCCCATGAAATCAACACGCCTCTAAATATCATCCGTATGGAGATTCAAGGGCTGATTGATGGAATGCAAACGCCTCAAGAAGCTGCCGATCACCTACAGGCTGAAATTGCAGAAATGACCGATCTCATGGACGATCTAATATTTCTATCGATCCATGATTCATCTTCCCCCCCCCCACTGCAATTGTGTGATTTGAATGACCTTGTAGCGATCGTTGCCCAGAGGTTTCAAAGTAGCATTAGTACGGGGAAATCATTGACCTTTCAACCGGGGGAGAATCCCATAATGGTTTCCATTATTCCTGAATACGTTCAGCGAGCCGTTGCAAACCTTGTTGCGAACGCCATTCACTACACCCCGGATCGTGGTGAAATTACTCTCTCTATCATCGAAACGGATACGGAGATCAAGTTGCGGGTGAACGATACGGGAATAGGAATTGATGAGAAACACCTACCGTTCATCTTTGAGAGATTTTATCGAACCGATGATTCACGAAATCTCGCCTCTGGGGGACGGGGATTAGGGTTGGCAATTGTAAAGCAGATCATGGAGCTATACGGAGCAACCGTATCTGTTACCAGTCAGTTGGGGCAAGGCAGTTGTTTTGAATTGATTTGGAAAAAGTAAACCGGATGTGTCTGTTCCTACTTCCAGAGCGTCCCATAACTTCCGGCGACCCGCTTGCCTTCGGCAAAGCGATCTGGCGAAAATTTGGAAATATCGACAGTTTTGGATTCGCCATCCAGAATGAGTTCTGCCAGGCAAAGCCCAATTGCCGGCGCGGTCTTGAAGCCTGTTCCACTATGCCCACAATTCATGTAGAAGCCCTCCGGTCCCGCCGCTCCAATAATCGGATGCTGATCAGGTGTGATGCCATCATAGCCGCCATGAGCGCTCTGGAAGCCACCATTCTCCATCACCGGAATCCGCATACAAATGCGATCAATCGCCCGTTCAACAAAGCCATCCATCGCATGGTCGGTATCATTGTCCGGCGACTCGCCCAATGGATTTCCATCCTCCAAACCGATTAAGGTTAGCTCGCCTTCCGGGCGGAAATAAAATTCTTTGGCAAGGTCGATAACGGTCGGGTGTGAGGGACCAATTTTCTCTGGGCGAACGGCAAACATCGTATCATGTCGCCAGGTATCGTAAGGTATATCCAGCCCAACCATTTTGTTGATCTGGTCTGCCCAGGGTCCGGCAGCATTAACGACGATTGGCGCAGAGAATTCCCCTTTATTCGTTTCTACGCCAGTGACTTTGCCCCCGGAAACGCGAATATCACTTACCGCGCATTCCTGCACCAGTTGTGCGCCCTGTTCGCGGGCGGCTGTCATGAGTGCGTTCGCTGTGTCGCTGGGCATTGCATAACCGGATTCGGGTTCGTAAGCAGCAATCGTAAAATCATCCGTCGCAAAGGATGGCGCAAGCCGTTTTACATCATCGGCAGTGATGATAAAGGTCGGAATGCCGAGGCGCTGTTGCATGGCAACATTGTCTCTGAGCTTGTCTTCTTGATCCGGGCGCACAATTTGAATAAATCCAGTCCGGGTAAAGCCGCAATCGCCGCCGACCATTTCTTTCCAGTTGCGGAAATATTGGAAGGATTCCCACGCCAGCCGTGAACTGACTTCCGTATCATAGTGCATACGGATCAGCCCACTGGATCGCCCGGTTGCCCCGGCTGCGATGAACGATTTTTCGAGTACGATCAATTTTGTACCGCGTTTGGACAGGTGAAAGGCAAGGCTTGCGCCCTGAACGCCCCCACCAATGATGATGACATCTGCTGTCTTGGACATGGATTATTCCCCCTACTTCTTCAAAGCTTTGTAATTTCTTGTATTATGGAACTGATCTTACAAATTGCCAATAGAACCAGTTGGGTCAACTCAACAAGCTATAATCTATCTAATCAGGGTGGAGGAAATACACAATGGGAAAACAATTGTCAATAAACAGGGTGTTGATGGTTGTTATCATTATATGGCTGTGGTTTTCACCTACTTCGGCTCAAGATGAAAGACTAACAGTTACCCCCCTTGCTACACTTACTATTCCCTCACATCCTCCAACAGATCTTGAAGAGTTACAACAACTCTTGACCTTAGGTAATACATGTTTACTACCTTGTTTTTTGGGATTTCAACCGGGAATTACGTCAGAGAATGAGATTGTATCATTTGCCCCTTTAGAATATGGTAGTGATGAACAAGATAGCTATACATTCAACTCCCACTTTTCTGAAGATAAATATTTAGTTGAATTTTATCTCTATGAAGGTACAGTGGTGCAATCATCGTTTTTTGCGCTCAACATTCTGGTTGATAAGGAAGTCCTTAAAGAGATTGGTGTGATCTTCACGGACGCACATGATTGGCTACCCCCAAACACATTAGATATGCCTACAGTATTGAAAAGCCAAGAAGAAATCCCTGAGATTTACATACATCTAAACTTAACTACATTCAGAGTGGCTACGGTATTATATTACCCGGACTTAGAAATGCTTGTACAATATATAATGCCAGTTGAAGTTGAGGGGAATGTAATTTCACCTGATACTCCATTGCTACTTTGCCCATCTTTAGAATCCCATGACGTAATTAAGTTTTGGTTGAGAGATAAGGATGCTGGATTTAATAAGATGTTTCTTGAAGCGTATTTAATCGGATTCGATTCAATTAATGAATCCAATGTCTATTGGGATGTGCAGCGTATAGTAAATCTAGATGCTGAAGCTTTTTCAGAGAGGGTTATAGAGAATCCTCATGAATGTATTGAATTGCCATCCGTTCAACAATTACGTAACAGGGGCTATTCTGAATAACCCTAGAGCAGTCAGCCATTTGCTGGCTGTTTTTTGGGGGAGGGTAAAGTTGGGGCTATTATAGAAATTATGATAGGCTACAAGACTTCAGTCATCCACGATCCCTTGTCTGTGCCTTGATCGCCCTCTCGTCATCGAGTTCGGCTTTATCCAGCAATGCACAACAAAGGGTCAAGAGCTTGCCTTCTCCTGAAGTATGAATTCCCTGAAGACCTATCTATGATTGCCTTTTCGTCTCCATTTCTCACCCCGTTTCTTCTTCAAATCTTGCCGACTGCGCTCATAATCTTGTTGTTTTTTCTCATCCGTATTGCGCTTGGGGTTTTTAGGGGTTGGTTGCTTTTTCTCGTCTGAATTTTCTTGTTCGTCAGACATCGTTTGCTCCTCTTTCCAAAGTAAGTGTAAGGCTTCGGCATTCCCGATCCCTAAGTCTGTGCCTTGACCGCTCCCTCATCATCCAGCTCATTGACCCGAAGTTCAGCTTTATCCAGCAAGGTCTGGCAATGCGTGGAGAGCTTGCGCCCGCGCTCGTACAAATCCACCGAATCTTCCAGCGTCAATTCGCCGGATTCCAGCCGAGCGATCACCTCTTCCAATTCGTTGAATGCTGTCTCAAAAGAGAGTTCGCTTATATCGCTCATGACTTTCCTTATCCTCTACTCGTGCCTTGAGTTCATCTTTTTGCAGGCGGATGGTGATGCCTGTTCCCGGTGCTGCATCTCGCTCCGAGACAATGCGTGTGCCATCTTCACTGCGGGTCACAATGGCGTACCCGCGTGAAAGAATCGCTTCTGGGTTGGCAGTATGCAACGCCGACGTTCGTGCAGTTAGGCGTTCGCGCAGCAAATTAAGATGCTGTGCTTGCTGCCGACTGAGGCGGATCGCAAGCTCATCAATACGCTGTCGGCTGTTGCGGATGAAAGCCTCCGGCGAAACACGTGACAGTGTCTGCTGCATGATCCCCAGATCGCCCGACCTCGTAGCGAGTGTATCACGCATCATGCGGCGCATCTCATCATTCCGGCGGTCAAGCTCCTGCCAAAGGTCATCGCGGTTGGGTGTCGCCACTTCTGCTGCTGCCGAGGGTGTCGGTGCACGCAAGTCTGCCACAAAATCAGCAATCGTGAAATCGATCTCATGCCCAACCCCACTCACAATCGGGATTTGGCTATCGGCAATCGCCCGTGCAACCGATTCATCATTAAATGCCCATAGGTCTTCGATGCTGCCACCACCCCGGCAAACAAGAATCACATCAACCTTTGTATGCTGGTTCAATCGTTCGATGGCTTTGACAATTTGCGGCGGCGCTTCTGCCCCCTGCACCAGCGTAGGGCTGAGAATTACCTCCGCAACCGGATAACGGCGGCGCAGCACATTTTGAATATCTTGAAATGCGGCAGCCGTCGGCGATGTCACCACCCCGATTTTTTGCGGATAATCAGGGATCGGGCGTTTCCACTCTTCGTCGAATAATCCTTCTGCCTGTAATTTTGCTTTCAGTTCTTCAAAACGACGATACAAATCACCGACACCGCCCGCAGGCTGAATTTCATCGGCATAAAGCTGATACTCGCCACGTGCTTCGTAAACACTGATGTTGCCGTGCGCGAGGATGGCGTCGCCATTTTCAGGCTGGAAGCTCTGCCGCTCCGCACGAAATTTGAATATCACGCCCTTGAGTTGGGCGCTGTCGTCTTTGAGCGTGAAATACCAGTGCCCGGAAGCCGCAGCCGTCATGTTGGAGATTTCGCCCGACACCCACACATCCTGCAATTCCTCATCAGAATCAAGGAGGTTGCGGATATACGTGGTCAGGTCAGTAACAGAATAGGTTTCCATAGGAGTGTTGGGGAGTTACGCGGGATTCGCTCCATTGTTTAGATGCGTATATTTCAAGCCATTGCCTGTCACCAGCAAGACAACCCGCTCATCCTTTTGGACAGCGCCATTTTCCAGCAGATGACGTAGACCGGCAAACGTTGCCGCAGCTTCCGGCGCGACAAACAATCCTTCGGTGCTGCCCATATCCTTTTGTGCCGCCAAAATTTCCGCGTCGTCAACCGCTAAGGCTGTACCGCCGCTCGCACGAACCGCCTGCAAAATCAAGAAGTCGCCAATCGCCGCCGGAACACGCAAGCCATCCGCGATGGTGGCTGCATTCTCCCAGGGTTCGGCTGTTTTTGTGCCTTCTTCAAACGCGCGGACAATCGGCGCACACCCGCTACTTTGTACCGCGATCATGCGTGGGCGTTCAGAGCCGATCCAGCCCAGCGCTTCCATCTCCTCAAATGCTTTCCAGATGCCAACAATTCCTGTGCCGCCGCCGGTGGGATACACAATCACATCGGGCAATGACCATTCAAATTGTTCGGCGATCTCGTAGCCCATCGTCTTTTTGCCCTCAACACGATAGGGTTCTTTGAGGGTCGAAACATCAAACCAACGTCCTTCAGCAACGCCTTCACGCACATAGCGCCCACAATCGGTAATCAAACCATCGATCAATGTGACTTCTGCGCCCAGCGTTTGTATCTCTGCCAAAAACGGTTTCGGAACATCCTGCGGCATATACACATAAGCAGGCAATCCAGCCTGTGCAGCATAAGCAGCCATCGCGCTACCTGCATTACCTGCCGTTGGAATGGCAACCGCTTTTGCGCCCAATTCAGCCGCGCGAGCTACCGCCATCACCAATCCGCGTGCTTTGAACGACCCGGTCGGATTGATCCCTTCGTCTTTGACGTAAAGCTCCGGCATATCAAGGGAAGCACCCAAACGTTTTGTATGCAATAAGGGCGTAAAGCCTTCGCCCAGTGACAAACGGTAATCAGCATCTTTCACGGGGAGCATTTCGGCATAGCGCCAGAGAGATGCTGGTCGATTCTGTAAGCTATCTCGCGAGAATGCGCCTTTGGCAGCCTCCAGATCGTAGCGGACAAGCAGTGGTTTGCCACATTCTGGACAGGTATTGAGCAATTGCTGGGCATCGTATGTTTCATTGCACCAGCCACATTCAAGATGGGATAAATAGCTTTGCATCGATTTGCTCCCCTGTTCGGAATTTATTCTGACGGTTTATGAATTTTGAATGACCATTCTCTGTTTTCCAGATCCCGATCCGGAATGGAATAGCCCAGCACATTATAGCCAGCATCGACATGCAGCGTTTCGCCCGTTACAAAGCGTCCCATATCTGAGCCAAGGAAAACCGCCGCCTGCCCGACATCCTCTGTCGTGATATTTTCACGCATGGGGGACGATGCTTCCGCATATTTCAGCAATTCTCGGAAATCCTGAACACCGCCGGCAGACAAGGTCTTAATCGGACCAGCGCTGATCGTATTGACACGGATTTTACTGCCACCCAGATCTACTGCCAGATATTTGGTAATCGTCTCCAATGCAGCTTTGGCAACAGCCATCGCATTGTATTTGGCAATCACCTTTTCTGCGGCATAGTAGGTCAGGCTCATAATACTGCCGCCATTGGGCATCAGGGGTTCGGCGCGTTTCGCCATCGCCAGCAAGCTATACGCACTGATGTCGATCGCCATCAACAAGCCATTGCGGGAGACATCGACAAAGCGCCCGCTCAAGTCATCACGCGGAGCAAATGCTACGGAATGAACCAGAATATCGAGTTTGCCATAGCGTTCATTTACGGCATCAAACACACGATCCAAATCCTCATCCTTGCCAACATCAGCCTGCAGGATGAGTTCACTACCAATTTGCTCGCCCAGAGGAACAACGCGTCGTTCCAGCTTCTCCATAGCATAACTCAGAACAATCGTTGCCCCTTCGGCTTGAAGCGACTGTGCAATTCCCCAGGCAATCGAATTTTTATTTGCGACACCGAAAATCAATGCGACCTTGCCATCTAATAATCCCATTGGGTTCCCTCCCTACATCAAGGTATCTGTTGAAAACAATCCATTATATGCGTAGAATCGATCAAATGATGAACAACAAGTGTAACACACAGCCAGACGAGGTGTTACGGTTAATCGAACGGACAACATGCCATGACACAAGCAGATTCCGACAAAATCCCGGTCATTGTAGCAATAGATTTTGCTGAAGAAATGATCGATCAATTAAGAGAAATCTCACCACAATTAGAGATCAAGCATTACTGGCCCGACGTACCTGAAGCCGCCTGGGTCGATGCTGAGATTCTTTACACCATGCGCCATTTTCCAGAACCAGAGCAAGCCCCCTTGTTGCGCTGGATACAGCTACACTATGCGGGCATGGAACGCGTTGTCACAAAACGTATTGCGCAAGCAGAAGATGTCGCCATTACCTCCGCCAGTGGTATCCACGCGAACCAAATGGCAAACTTCACATTGATGATGATGATGGCGTTTAACTATCAACTACCCCAGATGCTCTCTTTTCAGGCAAATGCCGAGTGGCATCCAGATCGCGGGAAATTGTTTTCACCAGAAGATATGCGGCAGCAAACTGTGGGAATCGTCGGCTATGGCAGTATTGGGCGGGAGTTGGCGCGGCTCGCAAAAACACTTGGCATGACGGTGTTGGCAAGCAAACGAGATGCCATGCATCCGGAAGAAACCGATGTGTATACCGAAGAAGGTACAGGCGACCCGGAAGGCGAAATCCCGGAGCGCATTTATCCAGCAGAAGCGATCGCAACGATGGCTGGCGAATGTGATTATCTGGTACTGACGCTGCCTCTCACAGAAAACACCCGTCATGTGATTAACGATGACATTTTTGAAGCAATGAAACCCTCCGCCGTATTAATCAATGTGGCACGCGGCGGCGTTGTCGATGAAGCCGCCCTTATTTCGGCATTGGCAGCAGAGAAAATTCGCGGCGCGGCGCTCGACGTATTTGAGGAAGAACCGCTACCGTCCACCAGTCCCTTATGGAATCTGGACAATGTCATCATCAGCCCGCATGTTTCCGGCAATAGCGCGCGTTACCATGAGCAGATGATTACCCTCTTCTCAGAAAACTTGCGCCGTTATCTGGATAAACAGCCCTTGATGAATGTACTTAATCGAGATGTGGGGTACTAATTGACATGCGTATAGCTTAAGCGATTTCGCGTAATAAACGTATCCTTGCTTCTGAAATGACAATGAAGCTGCGAATTAGCCGGCATAATGATCATATCTCCAGATTGATTACGGTACTTTCCTAAATTTCCTGATCCACAATTCAGTTGTCATAGGGAAAACGCAAAGAAACCGTAGGCACTTGATCAAGTTATAAGATCGCTTATCCTGATATAGTTTTTAGAATAAGCATTCTTGAATCAAGGAAGATCAAAATGCGCATGATTTTACTGGTGTTTCTACTATCAATATTTGCGAACATTCCCGTTCTACAGGTGAACGCGCAAGAGTGTTTACCAACACGCCTCGAAACAGGGACCGAAGCGATGGTAACACCGGGAGCCTCGAACCGCATCCGAACGGAGCCAAGTACAGGTGCGGAACAAATCGGGCGCATACCAGGAGGTGAGGTTGCTGCTATTTTAGAGGGACCGGAGTGTGCAGATGGTTTTTTATGGTGGCAAGTACGTTATGAAAGTGTGACCGGATGGACAGTAGAGGGCAACGGTACAGAATATTTCTTAGAACCCTTCTCACGTGAAGTAACGGTTACCGCCACCAGTACAGAAACCTGTAGCTGGGAGTCTCGGCTCGAAATCGACACATTTGGCAAAGTAAGTTCCACAGTTCCAAGTCGCTTACGCGCTAATCCAGGAATCAGTGCCGAACAAGTTGGGCAGGTCGATCCAATAGACATATTTTTGCTTATTGATGGTCCGCATTGTGTAGATGGCTTTACCTGGTGGCAGGTAGAAGTTGATGATCTAGCTGGTTGGTTAGCTGAGGGAGATGGAAACACCTATTTTGTAGAAGAGGTGACTGATCCTTCTGTATTAAGCACACGATTTACACTAGAGCCAAGTATAGACACTTATGCAGTTTCATGGAACGCGGACGGCAGTCGTCTCGCGCTTGCTACGACACTAGGTGTATTCATTTACAACACCGAAGATTGGTTACAGGAACCCTACGTCTTAGGAAATGGTGTACTTGCTACAAGTGTAAGTTTCAGTCCGACAAATCCTGATTTGCTCGTCATCAACAGCGCGGATATGTTATTCAAATTCCGAGGGTATTTATTATCTGATACAGGCGAAGAGGCGCTATTTGAGCGCGAAATACTGGAAGGTCCATTGGGACCCGCATTGTCTGCTTACGATTTAGCGTTTAGTGCTGATGGCACAGAATTGGGCTTTGCGGGAGATGCATTTGATGTCATTAATACAGAGAATTGGGCTTATAAATTCCACCTCGAATTCAATATACCGGATGGTGGAACGCATTGTGTCCCAATTATGATTGACCCCGGCGATTTTAGCCCCTCCGGTGACTATGGCGCGGGTGCTGTTAAAGATGGGGACGTTCAATTGTATGATTTTACCCTTCCTCAACCGAGAAATTATTGCCAGCCTGACCAGCGGATTTCAGTAGTTGATCGCGGTGGACGCACGCAAGATGTCACTGCTCTTAAGTATTCGCCAGATGGAACCCAATTACTTGCTGGCGACGAAACCGGCAGCTTACAGATGTGGCAACTGGATTCAGGCGAACGCACCTCTTTTATCCGTGCCGAAACGCGGACTTCGATAAGCAATCGAATCAATGACATCGCGTTCCACCCTGATGGAGAGGAGCTAGTAACGGCTGAAAGTGATCCGCGTGGGATTATCCGTGTCTTTATCACAGAAGGGCTTGAGCCGGGAATTGTCTTTGTCTCGGATGACTATCATACAAGCGCCCATGTGGTAGCCTATAGCCCGGACGGTGAAACACTGGTCACCGTATTAGATGATGAGCTTTATCTATTGGAAACGACAAATTACACTGTGATTAACCGCAGAAAGATATTGCAACCCTGAAATATTCTCACTGCCTAAGTTTGCTTAATTGGACTTCTCGGCCTGTAACTATTCCGTGCGTACCCATTCGGACTCAGGATCGAGTTGTTCTGGCAAAGGGACAACTTGAAACCAGGTATTGCCCGGCTTGAGGAATAAAGTCTCACCATCAGGCATGACCAAACGGAACATATCAGCAGATGTCTGGCGAACCCATGCGCCATCGTAGCGCTGCCCATCGCGCAGCAGGATCGCATCCCCTCTTCCCTCCAAATAGATACGCGCACTCCAATTAATATTGTCTTGCCACTGGCTTTCCACAATATCCGTTTGTTCATGTTCAGCAAAAAGCACGACGATATTGGCAGCACTTATCTGATGATCGGTACTGGCATCAAAATGCTGCTGCCCATCTGTCCAACGTAAATAACGCCCGCTATCGTGGTGATATTCCCAGCGTGCCAGCGTCGTGCGATACCGCACTTCCAGCACATTGGCTGCTTCTCCGCCTGCTGGAACTTCTGCTTGAAAGCCCAGCCCATTGAGATCTGGACGCTTTGCCTGCCCCCGGGTACTAGCAAGACTTCGCAACGCAGCGATGTCGACAAAGAGATTATGCGGAATAGGAATGCCCTCATCCCGATAATAATAGGGGGCACCCACCAGCACCCCCTTGTAGGCGCGATCCACAAACGACGCCGGAGGAAGTTCTGCGCCCGGCGCATGGAGATCAGCTTCGACAAAACATTGTTCCCGATCTTCCCGGAACTGACAAAGCTGTTCCCGAACCGCGTCGGAACCATAGATGGTTTTGTCTACGCCAATACTTGCCCCGGCAAATGCCAGCAGCCCTTTATACATGTCAACCAGTTCAAAGGTATCGATCAAACGGGCGCTGCGGATTGAGCCAACGCGCGGCGGCGTTTGCCCATAGAAAATCGCCGAAAATCGCGTGATACCAACTTCCGTATAATGTTCGTATACATGATCGGCGGCATGTAAGCCGGATTGTGGACGCACCAACGCTGGCGAATTAGACACCTTGACCACAACCGGGCGATGCTCCAGAACCACAGGGTCTTCTACGGACAAGCCCGTTAGCGGATTCACGTTCAACGGATAGGAGATGGGGCTGGCGACAACTGCCGGCAGTGTTACCTCATCTAGCCGGGGTATCACTGGAGAAGCAACAGGCGATGCTGGTGTTTGTTGTAACGGTGTATCCGTTGCCTTCTCTGAATATACCGTTGCCCAGGCGGCAGAAAGTGTCGGGGTGGCATCGTCAGAAGAAGCCAGGCTGGTGATGCAGCCTGCCAGCATAAAAAGGCTCAAGATTAGGAGTAGCAAATTGGATTGATGAACGCTCGTGCGAAACAGTGTGGATACGTTAATTGTTCTCTTTTCCAATCTATACTAAAATGGTGACAGAATATTGGCGGCAAATTGATGGAACGTCAATAGCCTGCTGGCACATGTTGACGTGATAATCACGTCGGGCTATAATCAATTAGTCTTTCAACCGTGTGTTTCCCATAACTTGATTAGGGGACGTAGATGCCATTACAGGGCAATATCCGAGATTTTAGTACCACTCAATTATTAAACCTGGTGAATTTATCCCGCCGCACCGGAATGTTGACCATCTTTGATGCCGTCCCAACCGGTGAAACGGATGCCATGCAAAATGAAAAAATGGCTCCGGGCGAGGAAAAAGCCAAAGTTGCTTTCAACAAAGGCAAGCTGATTTTTGCGTCGCTTAGCGATCAAGAACACAGCCTCGTCTCGATCTTGAATAAAGCGGGTAAGCTCAACGACGCTCAATCGCGTGCGCTCAAAGAACGGGCAAAGAATGTCAGCGATAAAGCACTGGCAATGCGGTTGATCGGGAATAAGTATGTTACCCAGACCGATATTGTAAGCTGCATCAAGCAGCATGTGCTGGATGTCGTCTACAATTTGATGTCCTGGACAGAAGGTCCCTTCCGCTTTGATGACGATTCTGTGCCCGGCAACGAGCACATCATGGTTCCCATAGATCTGGAAAACGTCATCATTGAGGGCGCGCGGCGGATGCGGGAACTCGATGAACTCAATAAGCATATCGAGAACCTCGACGTATCACTGAAATTTCCAGAAAATCCCAAAGAAAAATTCAAGGGTGTCCATCTTAGCGTCGAAGAATGGAAGGTCGTGTCCTATGTTAATCCCAAGAACACGATCCGCCAGATCGCTAAAGCCAACAACATGTCCGACATCGAAATCCGTCGGGTTGTCTATGGCTTGGAACAGGCTGGATTGGTCGAAGTCGTCAAACCAGCGGCTGGCTCCAAACGCACGACCACCCGTCGTTCACGTAAACAGACACCACCAGTACAGAAACAGGTTGTCAATCGTCTGATCGATAAACTGAAGTCACTTTAATTCCAATTAGCACCTTTATTTGGCAAATCATTACGGGAAAAGCAGGGTATTATGCAAACAGTAAAGATGGTTGTAACGGGACCATTCAGTTCAGGGAAAACTGAGTTCATCCGCTCCATTAGTGAAATTGATGTTGTCTCCACTGATCGCTCGATTTCTTCCGAAACGGAAAAAGAGCAAAAGGACAACACAACGGTAGCGATGGACTTTGGTCGGATCACGGTAGATGATGATCTGGTACTATATCTCTTTGGTACACCGGGGCAGCGACGCTTTGACTTCATGTGGGAAATTCTGGCAGAAGGTATGCTCGGCTTTATCGTCATGGTCGACAGTGCCAAGCCAGAAACCTTCCGTGAAGCCAAGAGCATTCTAGAAACCTTCCGTGCATATGCCCCCACCCCCTATGTCGTTGCCGCCAACAAGCAGGATCACCCGGATGCCTGGGACCCAGAAGATCTTCGGATTGCCCTGCGCATTGAAGAAGGTGTGAAACTCCTGCCCTGTGTTGCGATGGAACGCGACAGTGTTCGTAATGTGCTGCTAGAACTTCTGTATACCATTCTAGAGGAGATGGAAGGCTAGGAGTAATTTGACAGGCTTCATTACCCCGGAGCAGTAAGGGAAACCACCGTGCCAGCAATGGTATCTGAGCAGGGCATTATCCATTATGAGGCATATGGTCGTGGTCGCCCCGTGATTTTGTTGCATGGTTGGCTGGGGTCATGGGCGCTGTGGCGAGAAACAATTGAAGAACTTGGCAAAGAATTCCGCACGTATGCGTTGGACTTTTTCGGATTTGGCGAATCGTCTGACCAGGAGGCGGATTTTTCTGTTGAGAACTTCGTGCAACTGGTCAATCAATTCATGGATCGGCTGGGGATTACCAGAGCGCCACTTATCGGGCATTCGATGGGCGGCACGGTGGCGTTAGGTGTTGCCATCAACCATCCCGAAAAAGTCGTCAAAACCATCGTTATCGGTTCTCCCATTCAAGGCACTTCTCTGAACCCCCTGCTGAAGATGTCGGGCAATCGTGGATTTGCCAGCCTAATCTGGACAGCCCCCGTTTTGTTACGCATCTTCCTGCGCGGCTTTTCCTACGTGATGGCAAAAGACGGGCGCAAATTAGGCAACATGATTACCCGTGATGTCTCCAAAATTACGGTTGATTCTTTTTTCGAGAGCATCGGCACACTCCATCGAACAGACTATCGCACTCAACTCGAGTCAGTTGATGTCCCAATTCTAGGGATATATGGCAAGCGCGATATCATTGTCAGCCCCAAACAATCAAAAGTCCTCTTAAAATGTGCGCCTTCCAGCAAGGAAGCCTGGTTTAATGGTTCTGGTCACTTCCCTATGCTGGATGAGCCAGATCGTTTCCACCAACAAGTGCGCGAATTTTTGAATAATGGATAAATAATGTACCGATATATTATTGAAGACCAAGAGCACGTTCCGCCCTTTAATGAGCCTGCCAGTCTGTTGACCATCGGGCTAAAAACGCTGAAGTTTCATCAAGAAGATTTATTCACTAACTTTCTTGGCAAAGATTGTGAACTAAAAAATGTCTTCGACAACAGCGCGGAAATTGTTCGTGTAGAAGGCGAATCGATCGTTTATCGCGACAATTTGTGGTTCGATGCTGAATTCTTCAAGTATTTTATGGACAACGCGCGCAAAGCAAAACACGCCTGTCGTGCAGCATTTTCCGCCACCGACAAAGCCTTCAGCCGCTACACACTTCCGCTCTCAACAGATTTTGAACGAGCCTACGATGCCGATGGCAACATCATCTACCTGATGGATTTGTGGTATTTCCCGGATGGGTATACACATGACATTCAGCCCATCGTCATTCCCAGTGGCGCGCGAGAAATGGGCTTTTATAGTGTGCCCGATTTCATGACGATGGAACGCGGCAGCCTCACCCATTACGCCACCATGCGCGCGGTCATCTCGATTGAAAGCTGGGTGCATGTTTACTTTGCTTCCATCATCTACAGCAATTTCGGGCGTGCCGGGCGGTTGGATGAACGGATTGACCGCAGTGTATCTGCCAACTTGAAACTGCTCTGGAAAGCGGTGATTGAACAAAAGCAATTCTTGAGTGCTTCGGGCGCTGTCAAAGTTGGCAAAAATTGTGATATTGATCCGTCTGCCATCATTCGCGGTCCTACGGAAATCGGCGATAATGTGGCGATTGGTGCGGGCGTTGTCATTGATAACTGCACGATTGGCAACAATGTGAATATCGATGCGGGCTGTGTACTGATGATGAGTACCGTCGCCAACAATTGCTTCTTACCCTTCCGGGCGGCGCTCTATCTGACAGCCGTCATGGAAAACACGATCATCGCGCAGAACACCTGCTTGCAAATGTGTGTATTGGGGCGTAACAGCTTCGTCGGCGCAGGCAATACCTTCACTGATTTCAACCTCGTCGCCCAAAAGCCGATCCGCGCTGCCAATCAACGTGGCGAACTGGAAAGCGTACAAGAGATCGTGCTGGGCAGTTCAGTGGGGCATAATTGCCGCATTGGTTCCGGCATGGTCATTTTCCCCGGACGCATGATTGAGTCCGATGTGGTTGTTATCGCTTCACCACAGCGGCGAGTCATCGGGCGCAACATCACCTTTGAAGAAAGCGATCACCATTTTGTACGCGGGGGCGAGGTGCATCACCGCTTCTATCCTCGGCAAGATGAAGTCCCCGAAGTGCAAGAATCATGGGAAGATGCCTGGTAGCGCACGCCACAGGTCGTCATCATCAAACCAAAACAACTTGTCCAGTAGCGACGAAATCCGCTCTCGTCCCTGAGAATCATGATCCCTTGATCTAAATAATGAATACCCCCACTCTGGCATGATTTTGATTCCATGCAATTCAACCTACTCTGACATATAATATTCCTGTAGGAAGAGGAACGATATGCCGCATCGGAGTTTGCAAAAAGCCATCGAAACCATTCAAGTTGAAATTGAGCAAATGGAGAATAAATATTATGAATGATAAGCCATTACCTCCTAGTCGATTTCGTATTGCATCAAATGATTCAATGTTAGGTGTCTTAGCTTTAGGTCTCATAATCCCACTGTTCTTCATAGTTGTTTTGCCGTTTCAAATTGATCCTGAGTTACAAGGAGGTGATTTCTGGGGATTTATGATTGTCATGTTGATTGTGGCGTTAGCTAGTCTGGCTACAATGATATGGCGAGCGCGAAAACGCATACGGAATATTTACGATAAATGGGATCAGGGTATTGTAGATGTGGCGCGAATCCGAACGGTAGAGACTGTCAAATATGGTCGTGCTCGTGTTCGAGAAATGGTTTATGTGTATGAGTATGATGGTGAGTTATATGAAAAGAGATCAATGGCAACTCATCGCCAGTATAAGGTAGGTACTCAACTTGATATATTGATTGATCCGCAAAAACCAGATGATCCTTTAGTAATCTCTGACTATGTCAAATAAAATACTTAACCCGATAGAATACCCTATATATCGGTTTCGAAGTATTGAAAATAGTTGACGTAAGGTCGCCAACAGTATCGAATTCTCTTTAAAGAAGTATTATCAGGCGACCAATCCAGTCACATTTAGCGTATCCATTTGGGGTTGCCAGGTAAATAATTGCGAATAATGAATACCCCCACTCTGGCATGATTTTGATTCCATGCAATTCAACGCAATCTGGCATATAATGTTCCTGTAGAAAGAGGGACTATATGCCGCATCGGAGTTTGCAAAAAGCCATCGAAACCATTCAAGCAGGCAACTTGCAGGAAGGAGCGCGCCTCCTGCGGGTGGTGTTGCAGGACAATGACCTGCCGCCGCATTTGCGAGTCGCCGGGTTGATGTGGATGGCAGAGACCAGCCCAAACCAGAAATTCAAAATCGATTACTACAATCAGGCGCTGGCTGTTGACCCCAACAATCAAGATGTGCAACAACGCTTGAGTGCCCTGCTTTCTGCACAATTGCCACCCACCGATACAGGGAGTTTTCCGCCGGTCACGCCTCAGCCGCCGGGGGTAGCGGGTTCGCAGCCCATGCAGCCCCTACAGCAGCAACCACCGGGCGTAGCAGGATCACAACCGATGCCACCCTACCAACCGGGCGTCACCGGGTCGCAACCCATGCAGCCCGTAGATCAACCCCAGCAACCGCCAGCGGAAGGTGTATATACCTTGCAGGGTGTGCATCGCACAGTTGGCATTCACGGTGGTCCCAATGGATCGGGAACGGGCATTTTTGTAACCACCGATGGCTTGATCGCCACGACACGCTATGTCGTGGGTGGCGCAGAAGAACTCGCCATCGAAATCACACAGGGTCCACAGATGCCAACGCATGTGGTGCGTTCCTACCCCGAATACGATCTGGCGATCCTGAGCAGTAGCATCCAACTCACGCAGCTATTGCCCTTCACCAATACACAAACCGTGCCAGAAAATATGCCACTTACTGCCGTCACCCACGACGGGCAGGGGCAAAAAGGCGAACGCCGCGCGACCGAACACCGCCATCCGACTCACTGGTTTCCGACGACCTTGAGCCAGCGCATGGATGCCGGGGGCAATCCCATCTTTGATATGCACAATTACCTGGTCGGTATCCTGACCCGAACTGCCAGTCGCACAAGCGGTCTGATGTATGGATTGCATATCTCGATGATTCATCGTGCAGTCCAGCAATATATTCAAGAAGTGCAATCAGATGCCAATCGCGTCTACTGCCCTTGCTGCGGTTATGTGAGCCGGGCGCGAAATTTCGGGGCATTTTATTGTGAAGTCTGTGGGGGCATCTTGCCATTTGCGCAGGAAGTCCAGCGCTTTCCCCAACCGCAGACAGAAACACTCTATAGCGAAAACATCCATTCACCCTGCACCAATTGTGGCTCACGCGTGGGCTACTACGATGGGCGCTGTATGCGCTGCGGACACGATACCAATCAGACATCGCGGAGATAACACATGCAATTTTTCCGAGGACGACAACCCCTTCCCGGTGGCGACATGCTGGAACAATATGCAACCACCGTCGAGCAGATCCTGGCATCGATCCAGGTTGATCCACAGCAAGCGCGTATGGATACAGAAAAAGGCTTTGCCTGGAGCTTCCAGCGCGGTTCCGCATTGATTGAGGTCTACGTCGCGCAAGAAGAAAATCGGGGATACTTGCAGGTTCTCGCACCCATCATGCACCTGCCCAACACGGGATTGCTGGCGCTGTACCGCCGCTTGCTGGAACTCAATCTGATGCTGACAAATGCCTCGCTGGGCGTGTACCTCGATGTGGTCTATGTCTTCAATGAACGCCCACTGGATGGCATGGATGCCGGAGAAGCCAACCAGATCATCACCCAGATCGCCAAATATGCCGATGATCTGGACAACGAGCTGGTCAACGAATTTGGCGGGCGCATGTACATGCAGGCGCAGTAGTTTGCCTGTGAATGCTTACACCTCGTTTGTGCATAAATCACGCCACATCAACCAACAAAGGTACTCATGACGCAACACGCACTCGGCATTGATATTGGTGGAACTCATACCAAACTCGGCATCGTTGATTCTCAGGGGCAAATCTCTCACTTCCGCAAATTTCCCACCGATGCCAAAGGCGATGATCCACAACCATTCTTGACCACATTCGAAGCTCACATTCGCGAGATCTTATCTGACTGTCCGCAAGACGTTGCTGGCATTGGACTTTCGGTACATGGGCACATCGATGCGCAACGACACGGTCAAATCTTATGCAATAGCACGCCTGCCCTCCGGGGTGTAAGTTTATTCCAGTTCATTCGCGACCATTTTGGTTATGAACCCGGAATCAACAACGACTTAACGGCTCATGCCCTCGCCGAATATCACTTTGGTGCAGGCAAAGGCTCCAGACGCTTCCTCTGCCTCGCGATTGGCACGGGACTAGGCGCAGGGATCATTGCCGATGGAAAACCGCTACGGTATATCGAAGGCACACCCGGAGACACGGGACGCATCATTCTTGATCCAGAAGGTCCTGTCGACAGCTACGGCGTAAAAGGCTCGGCAGAAATTCTTTGCGGTGTCGCTGGCATCGAACGGCTGGCAAAAGAACAATATGGTCAGGAAGTCAAAGCACATGAGGTCATCACGGCTGCCCGTGAAGGAAACGACCCGATCGCAACCAGAATTATGCAGCAAATTGGTAGCTACTTAGGACATGCCCTTGCCGTCATGAGTCCTGTTTTTCTGCCGGATCGAATCGCGCTAACAGGTGGCACAACTGAATCCGGTTCTGCGATGTTGGAAGCCTGCCAGCAACGATTCACGGCTCTGGTGGGCAACTATCATGAGAATCTAGCACAGCTTGCCCCGGAGTATTACTCGCCTGTGTCCATCGTATACGGCTCCATGCGCGGCGAAACCGGTGTTGTTGGCGCAGTCACGGAACTTTTATTAGCATAACTTCCTTAGCCTGTCTTAACGGGCATCCGTTCAAGCGCTCCGCCAACCCGTTCGCAGAAATGATCGAAGTCCGGCATTTCTGGGAAGAAGATTAAATGTGTACGACAGCTACAATCCGACGCGCCAAAGCGTGACACTGGTATCCTTGCACCCGGCATCGAAAGTAGCACATCCGCCCACTGGTGTTCGTACACTGTTTCGCTGCCGAGAAACCAGACCTCACGACAGGTAGCGACCTGCCGTAGATAGTCGATATGCCAGTGCGATTTTTTCACGGGATTTAGATGATGCTTCAGCCTGCCATGCAATCCACCAGAGCCGAATGCACTTCCGACATAGGCATACCATCCACTCGCAAATTCAAATGTGCCCCGTTTCCCGATCGTGAGATTTGTCGGCTGGCTCAGATACAAAAGCAAGATGTAAGTCCCTTTGCCCGCGTTCTGCATCGATCGCATAGCGTCCCCCTCCGCAACCAAGTTTAAATTGCTGTTAAATGCCTATTGCAAGATCACTATCTTTGCGTATGATTATGCCCTGATATATTCCCATTAGCGCCAGGAACGTGGACTGATGAGAGATCAGATCATTCGGTACGAAATCCGGTTGCGAGACCACAACCGATTTACCAGCGAAAACAATCGGTGGATTCAAGTCCCCCACCATTCTGATATAAACACAGATGCGAGCTATTTTCAGGCTCGTATTTTTTTTGTACAGGGCAGGCTCGAACAAGGAGAAATTGACCGCCTTGGCAAAGCGCTTCTTTCCGACCCCGTCACAGAAGCTTTCAGCGCTACTGTCCTCCCCGATGACACACCAATGATCCCACTTAGCTGGGATCATTTTATTGATGTCACCTTCCTGCCCGGTGTAACCGACCCCGTAGCTGAAAATACAGCACGCGCAGCCAACCTGCTGGGCATAACGGGTATTGAGCAAGTAGCCACCGGGCAACGATATTATCTGTGTGGTGATTTAGCCAAAGAGAATCTTGACCTGCTGGCAACACAGATCTTTTCAAATCAGGTGATCCAGCGTGTCGAAATCAACCATGCGATTTCCCCGCCATTTGTTGTCTATGAAACAACGAATGCCGAAGTGGATGTGATTGATTTACGAGAAGCAAGCGATGATGAGTTACTGCAAATCAGTTCCGAGCGTCGCTTAGCGCTTGATCTCAAGGAAATGCAAGCGATCCGTGATTATTATCAGCAAGAAGGGCATAACCCAACTGACGCCGAAATCGAGATGCTGGCGCAAACGTGGAGTGAACATTGCGTCCATAAGACCTTCCACGCCGACATTCACTACGTCGGACCGGATCATGGCGCAGCAGCCAGCGCTGAACCAACCGAACAGCACATTCAGGGCTTGCTGAAAACGTATATCAAGGCGGCGACAGATGCTGTCAATAAGCCCTGGATACGCTCAGCGTTTGTTGACAATGCCGGAATCATCGCCTTTGATGATCAATTTGATCTCGCCTTCAAAGTTGAAACGCACAATCACCCCTCTGCCATCGAACCATTTGGCGGCGCGAATACTGGCGTCGGCGGCGTGGTGCGTGACGTTCTGGGTGTAAGCGCCCGCCCCATCGCCAACACGGATATTTTATGCTTCGGTCCGCAGGATTTGCCACAGGACAGCCTACCCACAGGGACATTACACCCCAGACAGATTGCAGATGGTGTCATTCATGGCATTGAAGATTATGGCAATAAGATGGGGATACCGACGGTCAATGGAGCAGTTCTTTATCACGAAGGCTATATTGCCAACCCACTCGTTTTTTGTGGATGTCTGGGCATCTTGCCGCATGATTCTCATCCGACCAATGCAAAAGCGGGTGATTTGATCGTCTTATTGGGAGGGCGTACCGGACGCGATGGCTTGCGTGGTGCAACCTTTTCCAGCATGGAGATGGATGGCACAACCGGAACCGTTGCTGGAAGCTCGGTACAAATCGGACATCCTATTCAAGAGAAAATCGTTCAGGAAGCCATCCTGCAAGCGCGGGATGCCGGGCTATATTCCGCCGTTACTGATTGCGGCGCAGGTGGATTATCATCTGCCGTTGGCGAAATGGGCAAAGATCTCGGCGCGAATGTCCAGCTAGAAACTGTCCCCTTAAAATATTCAGGGCTACGCCCCTGGGAAATCTGGCTCAGCGAGGCGCAGGAACGAATGGTGCTCGCCGTGCCGCCAGAAAACTGGTCTGCCCTACAAGCCATGTGTTCAGATCTGGATGCCGAAGCAACTTGCATCGGTACATTCAATAATTCGGGTCGCTTAACCTTAGCTTACAATGACATATTTGTCGGCGACATAGAGATGGACTTCCTACATGATGGTATTCCTACTCGTCAGCTAGAGGCAATCTGGGAAGCGAAGCCCCTAGCAAACGACCTGCCAGAAAGCCCAATGCCGGAAATTATGAAAACACTGCTGCAACTCCTTGCTCACCCCGATATCCGCAGCAAGGAAACGATCGTCCGGCAATACGATCATGAGGTGCAAGGCGGCACGGCATTGAAACCCTTTGTCGGTGCAGAAAATCACGGGCCGGGCGATGCAACTGTTCTCGTCCCACGAGACACACAACAATCGGATACACATGAAAACGGATTACGCGGTGTCGTTGTTTCCAATGGCATTTGCCCGCAATTTGGCGAAATCGACCCTTATGTAATGGCGTGGGCGGCAATTGACGAAGCGATGCGGAATGCCGTCGCTGTTGGTGCCGACCCAGATCAGATCGCGATTCTAGACAATTTCTGCTGGGGCAATCCAAATTTGCCCGACAGACTCGGAAGTCTGGTTCGTTGTGTGCAGGGTTGCTATGATGCTGCCATCAGCTTTGGCACGCCCTATATCTCCGGGAAAGACAGCCTGAACAATGAATACACGGATGATCGTGGGCAACGCCACGCCATCCCCGGCACACTACTGATTTCGGCGGTTGGCATCATCCCTGATGTGCAAAACACGGTGTCCATGGATTTGAAGCAGGCTGGAAACCGCCTCTATTTGATCGGCGAAACCCGTGAGGAACTAGGCGGCAGCCATTATCATCTCCTTCACGACATGGCTGGCGGGAAAGTTCCGCAACCCAACCCATCAGCACTGGAAATTATGCGCCTGCTCCATCAGGCATATCAGGAGAAGCTCGTCCGCGCCTGCCATGATGTTAGCGAAGGCGGACTGGCAGTAGCGATGGCAGAAATGTGCATCGGCGGGCAATTGGGCGCAACGCTCGATCTAACGGAACTGCTCAATACAGAAACAGATACGCTGGATACCGTCTTATTCTCGGAATCCCTTTCGCGCTTCATCGTTGAAATTGCCCCAGAAAATGAAGCCACTTTCAAGCAACTATTTAGCAATGCGCCAATCACGCGAATGGGAACAGTCGCGGACTCTGGCAAATTGAAGATCGTCGCTGCTGACCAACAGCTTATGCTACATATCGCTGACCTAGAAACCGCATGGCGCGGTGAAACAACAGCATCCCCTAAAGTAAACGAAACAATAGTTGAGAGGCGATCGGCTACCAAAGTGCGAGGCAATACTTCGCCCCAGAGGGCTAAGCCGCGAGTGCTGATTATGCATGCCAATGGCACAAACCGCGACCATGATGCCGCTTTAGCCTGTGAGCTAGCGGGTGGCGACCCGGAAATTGTGCATATCAATCAGCTACTTCAGGGCGAACGAAACTTGCTCGATTATCACATGCTCGTGATCCCCGGCGGATTCTCCTATGGTGATGATCTGGGTGCAGGCGTTTTATGGGGATTGGATCTACAGACGCGGCTTGAAGAGCATATCGCGCCATTTGTGCAAAGCGGGCGCCCCGTACTCGGTATCTGTAATGGCTTCCAAACGCTTGTGAAATCAAACCTGTTGCCCGGCAAAGAGTTCAATCTGAATGGTCGGAGACTGGCAACCCTGACTCAAAATGAATCCGAAAAATTCGAGTGTTGTTGGATCTATATGAAGGCAAATGAGCACAGCAATTGCTTGTTTACAGAAGGGCTGGACGAATTGATCTATTGTCCGGTTGCTCACGGCGAGGGACGTATCGCCGTTTATGATGTCAATAGCCTGCACACATTATGGGAGCAAGGATTGGTCGCGCTGACCTATGTCAATGCGGATGGCAGCGCAGTCAGCTATCCTGATAACCCCAATGGTTCAATCGGGGGGATCGCGGGTCTCACCAATCAGGCAGGCAATGTAATGGGACTTATGCCGCACCCAGAAAACCATATCTTTCCATGGCAACATCCACGTTGGCATCGGCAGGAACAGGGAATGCTGGGGTTGCGGCTGTTCAAAAATGGTATCCGATTCGCACAATTATCATAAATAAAGGAGAGGTGAAGTGCTGACGCATGACCAACTGCTACAAGCGGTGCCCCATGCATTACAATCCGTAGAGCTTTCCGGGTGGGGCGAGAAGCAAACCGGGAAAGTTCGTGATATTTTCGTCCGTGATGGACAACGCGTTCTCATCACAACTGATCGCGTGTCCGCATTTGATCGTGTACTGGGAACAATCCCATTCAAAGGTCAGGTGCTCAACCAGCTAAGTGCCTGGTGGTTTGATCAGGTTCAGGATATTGTGGCGAACCACGTCATCGCTATCCCTGATCCCAACGTCACCATCGGACACGAGGCACAGACCTTGCCCATAGAAGTGATCGTCCGTGGATATATCACAGGCGTCACCTCAACCTCTCTTTGGACGCTGTATGACCGGGGTGAACGTACCCCCTACGGCATTCCGCTCCCGGATGGCTTGCAGAAAAACGATCCCTTGCCACAGGCGATTATTACGCCTACCACCAAAGCCAAGGGTGGCGCTCATGATGAGCGATTGACTCGCTCGCAAATCATTGAGCAAGAGCTGGTTCCGGAAGCCTTATGGGAACAAGTGGAAACAGCCGCGCTGGCAATTTTTGAACGCGGGCAAGCCATCGCGCGTAAAGCCGGGCTAATTCTGGTCGATACGAAGTATGAGTTTGGACTGATCGATGGGCAGTTGGCATTGATCGACGAAATTCATACACCGGATTCTAGCCGCTACTGGATTGCCGAAAGCTATGATGCCGGACATAAACCAGAAAACTTTGATAAGGAGTTTCTGCGCCTGTGGTTTGCTGAACAAGGGTATCGTGGAGAAGGTGCGATCCCAACGATGCCGCCCGAATTTATCGCGCAAGCCGCGTCCCGGTACATCTCCGCCTATGAACGATTGACAGGTCTTGAATTTATCCCCGGCGGGCAACCGGTTGCCGAACGAATTGCCGAATCACTAGCCAGCTACAAGGTGGAGGTCTAACGAGCCATGACAAATCAACCGTCAACGCAACGCCCCATCGTTCCAATCTTGATGGGGTCGCGTTCAGACATGCCCCATGCAGAAGCAATCGCTGACGCGCTCTCCGGCTTTCACATTCAGGCAGACCTGCGTATCGGGTCTGCCCACAAGACCCCGGCACATGCGCTCAACATCATCGAACAATATGAATCTGACCCGCGTCCCAAAGTGTATATCACGATTGCCGGGCGCTCGAATGCTTTGAGCGGCTTTGTAGACGCACAGGTTTCTGCTCCTGTGATCGCTTGTCCGCCTGCTTCTTCTACTTTTGCTGGCGCAGACATTTATTCGTCGCTACGTATGCCAAGTGGGGTTGCGCCCGGTGTGGTGCTGGAACCGGCAAATGCCGCCCTGCTGGCAGCCAAAATCTTAGCGCTGGTCGATGAATCAGTAAAGCAAGCCCTACTTGATTATCAACAGGGAAAACGGGAAACGATCCTTCATGACGATGCCGAAATCCAATCGGCGAGTGTCAGGGCAGTGGGATGAGTTTATCTCACACATCGGCGAACACGGTGCTGTTCGCCGATGATAAACCAGAAGAAGAGTGCGGTGTATTTGGCGTGTATGCTCCCGGACGGGATGTTGCCCGCCTAACATTCTTCGGACTCTATGCCCTGCAACATCGGGGGCAGGAAAGCGCGGGAATCACGACCTGTGACGGACAACGCGCCTACAATCATAAAGGCATGGGCTTGGTGGCGCAGATTTTCGATGAAGAAAATCTCTCGCCGCTTACCGGGCATTTAGCCATCGGGCATAATCGCTATTCGACGACAGGCGGCGTACACATCCGCAATGTGCAACCCTACCTGATCGAAACAATGGGCGGTCCGCTGGGACTTGCCCACAATGGCAACTTGACCAATTCAATAGAATTACGTGAAAATCTCTTACAACGTGGCGTTGGTTTATCCTCAACAACCGATACAGAAATGATGACCCAGATTCTTGCTGCGCCCACCAGCGTCTGGGAAGAAAACGGTTTCGAGATCGAGCCAGATGGTGACCAGTGGGTAACCCGCATCCGCGCCATGATGAAAATCGTAAAGGGCGCTTACTCACTCACCATTCTCACCCGCGATGCCATCTACGCCGTACGCGATCCAAACGGGTTACGCCCCCTCTCGCTGGGCAAGTTGCCAGAAGGCTATGTTGTCGCCTCAGAAACCTGCGCCTTTGGCACGATTGGCGCGGAGTATATTCGCTATGTCGAACCCGGCGAAATCGTGCGGATTGACGCGCAAGGAATCACTTCATTCAGGGGTATAGAAACACAGAATCGCGCCCTCTGCGTATTTGAATTTGTCTATTTCGCTCGTCCTGATTCGTTATTGGATGGACATGCCATTCATCACGCCCGACAGAATATGGGTCGCCAACTGGCACAGGAAGCTCCTGTCGAAGCCGATATTGTGGTCGGCGTCCCGGATTCAGCTACGCCCGCAGCAATTGGGTACAGCCTGCACTCAGGCATCCCCTTCAGCGAGGGGCTAACAAAAAATCGCTATATCGGACGCACCTTTATTCAGCCAGATGATGCCCTGCGCCAACAGGGCATTCATCTCAAATACAATGCCCTCACGACAAATCTGGAAGGGCAACGGGTGGTAATGGTGGACGATTCCATTGTGCGCGGCAACACGGCAGGTCCGCTGGTGCAACTCCTGCGGGATGGCGGGGCAAAAGAAGTGCATGTACGCGTATCCTCCCCGCCCGTTCGTCATCCCTGCTTCATGGGAATTGATATGGCGACCTACCGGGAACTGATCGCCCATCAGCTAGATATAGACGAAATCCGTGAGGAGATCAGCGCGGATAGCCTCGATTATCTGTCCTTGCCCGGAATGCTACAGGCGATCAGCAATACCGTCGGCTTCAAGAATAATTACTGTACCGCCTGCTTCTCCGGTGACTACCCGATTGAGATCCCGCAATGGCTGTTTGAAACGAAGCGCAACAAGTTTCAGTTTGAAGGGATCTGGGGCATATGAGCAAAAACAATGTGCTAATTATCGGTTCGGGAGGGCGCGAACACGCACTGGCATGGGCACTATCCCGTTCGCGACATGTGCAAAAAATCTTTGTCGCCCCCGGCAATGCAGGGACAGAATGGGGCGCCAATCCTGACGCCTTTGGCTTGCACCCCATTGCTGCTGCCCAGAACGTTCCTCTTGCACCCCATGATTTTGCAAGCTTGATTGCCTTCGCCCGGAACAATGACATCGCCCTGACCGTCGTTGGTCCAGAACAGCCACTTGCTGATGGCATTGTCGATCAATTCCAATCGGCAGGGTTACGGATATTCGGACCGACACGGGCGACAGCGCAATTAGAAGCGTCCAAAGCATTCGCCAAAGACTTCATGCAAACACACCGTATTCCAACAGCCGACTACGGTGTGTTTTCTGAAATTGAGCAAGCACAGGCATTCCTCGCAGATTTCGTCCCCAGAACCGTCATCAAGGCAGATGGCTTAGCCGCTGGAAAAGGCGTGCTGATCTGTGATGATCGCACAGAAAGTGAAGCCGCGCTCCAGAAGATCATGCAAGAACGAGCATTTGGCGCGGCAGATGATGTCGTCGTGATCGAAGAGCAATTGACCGGACGCGAGATTTCGGTACTCGCTTTCTCCGATGGCAAGACGGTGAAACCGATGCGCCTCGCCCGGGATTACAAACGATCCCACGACGGCGATGAGGGTTTAAACACAGGCGGCATGGGCGCTTTTACGCCAACGATGGATGTGTCGTCTGATCTGCTGGATGAAATCGTGGAAACTGTGATGCAACCCACTATTGAAGGCATGGCAGCGAACGGCTCTCCCTATGTTGGCGTTTTGTATGCCGGCTTAATGCTCACCGAGCAAGGTCCGAAAGTTCTGGAATTCAATTGCCGATTTGGCGACCCCGAAACGCAGGTCATCCTACCGACCTTGCAAACCGATCTTTATGAAATCTTGCTTGCCTGTATTGATGGCACATTGAACAGCATCGAGATCAACTGGCATGAGCAATCATGCGCGACGGTCGTTCTGGCTTCCGCCGGTTATCCAGAAGCCTATGCAACAGGTTTGCCCATCACTGGCTTAAACACGCTGGCAGCCTGGAATGATGTCATCGCTTTCCACGCGGGTACGACTACCCAGAATGGACAGATCGTGACGGCAGGTGGACGTGTTCTTGCCATCACGGCGTTAGGTTCAGGGCTTACCGAAGCGTTAAGCCGTGCCTATACCGGCATAGCGACCATTGATTTTGACGGAATGCACTATCGCCGTGATATTGGTGCAGCGTTTGCGGAACGGGTTAAATCATGACAAACGATCACTATACCCAAAGCGGCGTCGACATTGATGCCGGGCGACAAGCTGTCGACCTGATACAGAAATCTGTGGAAGCCACCTATACGCCAGAAGTGCTATCCGATATCAGCAGTTTTGGCGGTCTCTACGACGCCTCTCAATTGCAGCGTATGGAGTTTCCGGTTCTGGTCGCCTCTACGGATGGGGTCGGCACAAAAACCCGTGTCGCGGCGCACATGGAACGCTGGGAGAGCATCGGGCATGATCTGGTCAATCACTGTATCAATGACATACTCGTTCAAGGGGCGCGCCCGCTTTTCTTCCTGGATTATGTCGCCTCTAGCAAAATCGATCCGCAGCAGATCGCCAGTATCGTGAGCGGAATCGCGGATGCCTGCAAAGCAGCAGGCTGTGCCTTGCTCGCTGGCGAAACAGCAGAAATGCCCGGTGTTTATTCGGCAGGCGAATTGGATGTCGTTGGAACAGTCGTTGGCGTTGTTGAGCGCTCGCATCTGCTCACTGGATCGCACATTCAACCGGGCGATGCCCTCCTTGCCCTGCCGTCTTCCGGTCTCCATACCAATGGCTTTTCACTGGCGCGGTCGGTGCTGGCAGGTTTGGACTGGCATGAGCCGCATCCTGATTTATCCGCAACGCCGGGAGACATCATGCTTGCGCCGCATCGTTGCTATTTGCGCGAAATCGAAGCCTTGCGAACAGAAGGTATTGATCTTCGCGGATTGGCACATATCACAGGCGGCGGGATTATCGATAATTTGCCGCGTATTTTGCCCGATGAGTGCAGCGCAGTCCTGCAATATGGCACATGGTCGATTCCACCGATCTTTACGCTGATCCAGAATCTTGGCGCAATCCCCGATGCGGAGATGTTTCGCGTCTTTAACATGGGGATGCTTGTCGTTTTACCCGCAGAGCAAGTCAAACATGCCCAATCATTATTGCCGGGAGAGAGCTTTCTGGTCGGAGAAATTGTCGCCGGGAAGTCAGGCGTACAAATCGAGGGAGATAGCACGGAATGATACGGCTGGCGATCTTGATTTCTGGCTCCGGAACAAACTTGCAAGCAATTATCGATGCGATCGGTAACGGTTCACTGGATGCAGAAATCACGCTGGTTGTTTCCAACCGTAAAGCGACATATGGGCTTGTTCGCGCGGAAAATGCCGAAATTCCAACGCTCTATTTCCCACGAAAACCGTATACTAATGCTGGCAAAAGCCGTGAAGAATACGACATCGATCTTGCCAGGCACATCACCACTTACAGCCCGGATCTGATCGTGCTAGCTGGCTGGATGCATATCCTGAGTTCAGCCTTTTTGGATGCCTTCCCCAAGCGCGTGATCAACCTGCACCCAGCCTTGCCCGGTGCATTCGCAGGGATTAACGCGATTGAGCGTAGTTTCACCGCATTCCAGCAGGGAAAGGTGACAGGCGGTGGGTGTATGGTGCATTATGTAATTCCAGAAGTCGATGCTGGCGCGGTCATTGTCCAGGAGGTCGTACCGATTTCTGCAACGGACACCTTGCAGGATTTTGAACACAAAATACACGCTGCCGAACACCGGATCATTGTAGAAGCCATTCGGCGCTGTAGTGAAAACTGGAATTCAGAAGGAAAACCGTGAACAACAATCATATCGCGTCCGGCGAGCCTGCCGGAATAGACAACCCCTATCTGCACGATTACCAGCCACCGCAGATAAACGGCGCATTTGGTGGAAAGCATATCATTTCCATTGACCAATTCTCGTATCATGACCTGACCATCCTTTTTGACGCAGTGGACTCGATCCGGCGACGCGTCCACAAAGGGGATCGTGGGCTAAAGGAAATATGCGCTGCTAATGTGATGGCTTCTCTGTTCTTCGAATCCAGCACACGAACGGATATGTCTTTTCAAGCAGCCATGCGCCGTTTAGGCGGTGATGTGATCGCTGCCAGTAATGGTGTGCAATTTTCATCGGTGTATAAAGGCGAAGACCTAGCGGATACGGTGCGGGCTGCCGGATGCTATGCGGACGTGATTGTCTTGCGACATCCTCAAGTGGGATCATCCTATCAAGCCGCGTATTATCTTGACCTGTTGAATAATCAGATCGACAATCCAGCGATCCTGATTAGCGGCGGAGATGGCATCGGCGAACATCCGACGCAAGCCCTGCTCGATATGTTCACCATCATCAATCGCAAACAAGCGCTCGATCATCTGACTATCACGATGGTCGGGGATTTGCGTCACGGGCGTACCGTTCATTCCCTATCCAAACTGATCGCCAAATACGAAGCCAGCGATGTCCGGGTGTGTTTTGTCTCCCCGCCCAGCCTGAAAATGCCTCCGCCGATCCTTGAAACACTCCGGGCGCAGAATATCACCATCTATGAGACAGATAACTTACTGGATGTGTTGAGCGAAACAGACGTGATCTATTGGACGCGTGTACAAGAAGAGCGCTTTGCCCATAACCCCGATGCCTACGAAACCATTAAAGATGCCTTTATCATGACGCCAGATGTTCTTGCTCAGGCGAAGCCCGATGCAATCTTGATGCATCCGCTTCCCCGCAAGCACGAAATGGGAACACCTGCCGATCATGATATTCTCGATGCTGACCCGCGCGCCGTATATTTCGAGCAGATGGAGAACGGTATGATGGTTCGGATGGCGCTGCTGGCAAAAGTCTTGAAGGATGCCTACGTCTAATGAGTCGGATAATCAAACTCAAAGGAATGGTCGACCCGCATACACATCTGCGCGATCTGGATTGGAAACACAAAGCCACGTTTTATAGCGAGACAGCGGCAGCGGTTGCTGGCGGTTACTGGGCAGTTTTTGATATGCCCAATACAGCGCCTTCGACAATTACCCGCCCAGCGCTGGATCGCAAACTAGCGGCTATTGATAAACAGGCAGTTTGCGATTGGGGGCTATATTTTGGCGCGTCTCAGGCGGATAACACCGCCGAATATGAGAGGGTCGTTTCTGACACCTGTGGGCTAAAAATATACAACAATGCGACAACTGGCGACCTGCTGATTGACAATCAAGAAATGCGTGACCAACATTACGCGATGTGGTCATCCGGTCGCCTGATTGCCGTTCATGCAGAAGGCGAGACCGTCCTGGACATTCTCGAACTGGTACGAGAATATCGCCGACGGACACATTTTCTGCATATCAGCACGGTTGAGGAAATTGGTTTCCTCACCAAAGCAAAGGAAGAAGGCTTACCCATCAGCATTGGTGTCTGCCCGCATCATTTGTACCTGACACAGGATGATTTGCTGCAACTTGGCAGCTTTGGCTTGATGAAGCCGGAACTTAAAACACCTCAAGATCGGGACGCACTCTGGGATGCGCTGGTAAGTGGCGTGGTCGATGTTGTCGAATCCGATCATGCCCCTCATACCATTCAGGAGAAAGAATCCGAGCAACCACCGTTTGGCGTGCCGGGGCTGGAAACCACCCTGCCATTGATGCTCCTCGCCGTTCATGAAGGCAGGCTCACGTTAGAGCGTGTGGTTGAATTGCTCGCAAACAATCCGCAACGCCTCTGGAATTTGCATTGTCCGGCAGACACCTATACCCTAGTTGATCTGGAAGAGGCTTACACAATTGATCGCCAGAACTTACACACCCTATGTGGCTGGTCGCCATTTGAGGGTATGAAAGTTGTCGGGCGCGTCCGCGAGACATGGATACGCGGACACCAAGTATTCGATGGCGAAACGGTTTCTTTGCAGGCGGGTTTTGGCAAGAATTTATTTGGATAGGAATCATGCGATCTTTTGGGAGACATGCTCTTCTATTTAGTTTCGATAAAGGCTATCAGCTTTTTATTCGCCGCTTGATCTTTCGTGCTTCTGCTCAAAGCGCTCATCGGCGTCTACTGCGAATGCTAGCGCGGCTAGATAACTCATCTCTGTCGTTGCCATTCCTAAACTTGTGTTATCGCGCTGCCTTCCAAAAACGAAGCATTCAAATTGGCGGCGTCGAGCTTCCCTACCCATTGATCGTAGCCGCCGGGCTGGTCAAAGGCAAAGGATTCGCAACCGAGGAAGAAGCGTTAGCTGCCGTAGCGTCGGGTGAAAATATCATTCCGGGCTGGCGAGCCGTCCCCACCTTGCTCGGTTTAGTCGAGTTTGGTTCGTTTACCCGCCACCCGCGATTGGGAAATCCCGGCATTGTCGTTTGGAGGGATGCCGCAACCCGTTCAACGCAAAATGCGGTTGGCTTGACCAATCCCGGTGTTGTCGCCGCAGCGACCTTTTTGTCAACACAGCATGATCGCTTGCCCGCACAATTTGGCATCAACATCGCAGTAAGCCCTGGCATAGATGATCCACAACAACAAACATCGGAAATCATTGAAAGCCTTTCCGCATTTGTTGAGCAAAACGTCATTCCCACATGGTTTACGCTGAATGTAAGCTGCCCCAACACCGAAGATGATCCATCTGGCAACCAGACGGAAGCGCTCACTCGCCAATTGTGTTCGGCAGCCATAGATTACCTTCGTAACGCGAATCTGGATACGCCTCTCTGGGTAAAAGTCAGCCCTGATTTATCAGACGAACAGTATCGTATTTTGATGCGCGTTTTTCATGAGGTGGGCGTTCGAGCGGTGATCGCCACCAATACCTTGCCGCGTCCCGTGCCTACTGGCGCAGAAAGAATCGCCGGAATGGGCGGCGGCGGGCTATTGTCACATGCGCTGGCATCAGCACAGGCACTCAAACAGGCACAGGGAGATGAACAGTTACCCGTCGATGTCATAGGCTGCGGCGGCGTGATGGATGGGCAGTCCTATGCCCGATATGTCGAGCAAGGAACGGAAGTGGTGCAATACTGGTCGGCATTGATTTTTCGCGGACCATTAGCTGCACCCATCATTGAAAGAGAGTGGAATGCAACAAGTGAATGATGAGCAGAAAATCGCCGAAGCACTACTAGAAATCGGCGCCATTCAATTCAAGCCTGCAGAACCGCTTCGGTTCAAATCGGGCATCCTTTCTCCGGTGTATGTTGATAACCGCCGCCTTGCCTTCCATCCAAAGCAATGGCATTCCGTGATCGACGGATTTCATCGCCTCATCGAAAAGGATGCGATTTCATGTGATGTGGTGGCAGGTGTAGCTGTCGGCGGTGTACCGCATAGCTCCGCACTGGCATACGGTTTAGAGAAGCCGTCTGTCTTCATCCGCAAAACCAGCAAGGATCACGGCACAAAAAAGCTAGTGGAAGGCGGGGATGTGAAGGGGTTAAAAGTCTTGCTGATTGAAGACCTTGTGACCACAGGCGCGAGCAGCTTGCAAGCGGTTCAAAACCTGCGCGAGGCGGGAGCGATTGTCACTCATGTTCTGGCGATTGTGAGCTATGAATTTTTGGCATCCACGCAAGCATTTCGAGGTGCTAATGTGCAACTACAAACGCTCACGAATTTCGCTGCCATCATGGATGCTGCCAAAAAACTAGAACTGTATCAAGACGAAGAAATCGACATCATTCAAACATGGTTTCAAGACCCATTCGGTTGGGAAAAGGATCGTAGCTCACATGAGTAGTCCAATCATTGAAAAATTCAACCAGCGTGCTCGCGCCATCAATTCTCTCCTTTGCATCGGACTGGATAGCGATTTAGCTCGCATCCCGGAACGTTTCCATAGTGCCGAATACCCTCGCTTCGCCTTCAACCGATGGATTATTGAGCAAACACATTCCTATGCTGCTGCCTACAAACCCAACATGGCATTCTACGAAATCGAGGGCGAGCGCGGGATTCATGAGTTGCATTTAACCATGCAATACTTGCGTGAAAATCACCCGCAAATCCTGACCATTTGCGATGCCAAACGAGCCGACATTGCCAACACCAGCGCTGCTTACGCCACTGCCATTTTTGATGAGTTGAGCTTTGATGCCATTACCTTGCATCCGTACCTGGGTGGAGAAGCGCTCGCGCCGTTTTTATCACGTGCCGATAAAGCCTGCATTATTCTGTGCCGCACGTCCAACCCCGGAGCCGGAGAATTTCAAGATGTAGTAGTGAACGGAGAGCCTCTCTGGGCAATTGTGGCAAAGCATGTGGCGCAAAGCTGGAACACGAAGGGGAATTGTATGCTTGTCGTTGGGGCTACTTATCCAGAAGAATTGCGCCGTATTCGAGATCTCGTCGGGGACATGACCTTGCTGGTTCCCGGTATCGGAGCGCAGGGCGGCGACCTTGAAGCAACCCTCCAGGCTGGTCTCAATGCACAAAAATTGGGGATGATTATCAGCGTGTCCCGCAACGTTATTTTTGCAGATGACCCGGAAGGCGCTGCAAAGACACTGGTCACGGCGATCCATGCATTCCGGACATAGGCGAACGCTGCTCAGCTTCTTAAGAGCAATCGTTGAAATGCACCCAAAAGAAAACCGAAGCTACATCTACTGGTAACTTCGGCTTGTGCTTCCTGCATCTGTCGATCAAAAAAGATGGGACATAGGGCAGACATTGTTTCTATCTGCCCTATTTGAGATTATCAGTCCGTCTTGATTGGACAGCCTAGTTCATCCACGTTGCCGCCTTCATATGGACACTGATCAATTTCGTCATGTATCCAATCGCCATCGGTGTCGATGGGAGGCGTAAATGTGGAGTGCGGGCATCCATCACGATCAACACCGTTGCCCATGTCGCCACGCGCCGGACAGAGATCCGCGCCATTGTTCATGACTCCGTCCCAGTCTGGGTCAGGATCGGACAATGGGCAGCCATTACCATCGACACCGTAGCCCAAATCACCACGTGTTGGGCAGAGATCCGCGCCGTTGTTCAAGATTCCGTCCTGGTCTGGATCTGGGTCGGGCAATGGACAGCCATCGCTATTTAGACCAAAGCCTAGATCGCCGTGACCCGGACATTCATCGTCAGGATCTGAATAGCCATCCCCGTCTCTATCAGCAACACTGCTGTGGAATTGCTCCTGGTCTTGGATCTTTCGATTGAAGAAGGTACACATACCGACTTCACCGGGGTCAAGCATACCGGATACCGTCGCGGTTGCGATATTGATCTGTACCGGCTCATCCGCATCGTCTGTCTGGCAGACAATATCCGTCAATTCCCAGCCCGGCGGAACCAGTTCAGTCAAGCTATATGCGCCCACAGGAATTTCCGCTGTAATGCTATTGGGCAATATATCATCATTGTTGGTCGGGAATAAATCGTCCAACGCGAATTCCAGCAGGGTTGCTCCGTCACCATCTCTAGCAATGAAGGGGAAGTCGGTGCCATCTGGCGGATCAGCCACCTTCACAAAGGTTACTGTGCCTGTCGATGGCGGCGGTGGAGGATCGTCGTCATTGGTAATAGTACAGGACTTGCTTTCTCCCAACCCGACTGTGACATTGCCGTTGGCATCGCAATCCCCACTGTAGGTGGCGCTGTATCCCGGCTGGTTGGTTTCCGTGACGCTATGAACACCTGCATCCACGCTCACCGTTTCGCCAGAATTCACCGGGTTGCCATCCACGAAGAGCGGGAAGTTGCTCACCAATGCCGTGCCTCCATTGTCGTTCACCACCACTTTCGTCACCGTCAGGCTTCCCGCAATATCATCATTGGTGATAGTACAGGATTTGCTTTCTCCCAACCCCACCGTGACATTACCATTGGCATCACAATCTCCGCTGTAGGTCGCGCTGTATCCCGGCTGATTGGTTTCTGTGACGCTGCGACCCCCCGCATTCACACTCACCGTCTCGCCGGAATTCACCGGGTTGCCATCCACGAAGAGTGGGAAGTTGCTCACCAATGCCGTGCCTCCATTGTCATTCACCACGACTTTCGTCACGGTCAAGCTTCCCGCAATATCGTCATTGGTGATAGTACAGGACTTGTTTTCTCCCAAGCCGACTGTGACATTGCCGTTGGCATCACAATCTCCGCTGTAGGTCGCGCTGTACCCCGGTTGGTTGGTTTCCGTAACGCTGTGAACACCCGCATTCACGCTCACCGTTTCGCCAGAATTCACCGGGTTGCCGTCCACGAAGAGCGGGAAGTTGCTCACCAATGCCGTACCGCCATTGTCGTTCACCACAACCTTCGTCACCGTCAGGCTGGTGGATTGTGCCGTATTCGTATACGTACAGGTCACCGTTTCACCTGCTGCCAGATCGATCGTCGCCGTGCTGCCCGATGTCGATGTGCCACCGCTTGGATCAACACAACTCACGCTCGTCACGTAGCCCGGCACAGCCGTCTCCGTCACCGTGTACGACCCGGCTGACACATTGCTGAACGTCTGTGTGTTAGATAGTGTGCCATCGGCATCGTCGTCCAGATTAAAGTTTGCTGGTGACAAGCCGCCTGTTGTCGTGAAGGCAAAGTCCTGAGCGGCATCCGGCACGGTGTCCTTGATGATCGTTATAGAACCTCGCTTGGTATTGTAGAAGGTACACATGCCCACTTCACCGGGGTCAAGCACACCCGATACCGTCGCAGTTGCAATATTGACCTGCACTGGCTCATCCGCGTCATCCGTCTCACACACGATATTCGTCAATTCCCAGCCCGGCGGTACTAGCTCTGTCAAGCTATATGCGCCCACAGGAATATCCGCTGTGATGCTATTGGGCAATGCATCATCATTGTTGGTTGGTGACAAATCGTCTAAGGCGAATTCCAACAGGGTTGCGCCGCCACCATCTTTCGCGATGAAGGGGAAGTCAGTACCATCTGCTGGGTCTGCCACCTTCACAAAGGTTACCTTACCTGTCTGCAATCCTAGCTCAAAGTTCGCCTGTACCGTTTCATCGCTGCCAGCGATCGTCTGCGTACAGATTTCGCCCACTGCGCTGTCACAACCCGTCCATCCGGTGAAAATTGATCCCGGAGCAGCCGATGCTACCAGCAGGCTAATCGTGCCATCCACAACTGCTTCTTCACAATCGCCACTGTCGACTCCGGCGCTGCTATCGCAAGCAATGCCCGTACCAGTTACCGAACCACTTCCGGGTCCTGTGCCATCCACTGTAAGCGTCCGCAACAGTTCAAAGTTCGGATACACTGTTTCGTCACCACCAGAGATCGTCTGCAAACAATATTTGCCCAGCGGTCGATCACAACCTGTCCATCCAGTGAAGATAGAACCCGGGGCAGCTATCGCCGTCAGTTTGACCGTCGTACCATCAGGTACAGCTTCCTCGCAATCGCCGCTATCAACTCCAGCGCTGCTGTCACAATCGATGCGTGAACCGCTGGAATCCTCTACCGATCCATCTCCGGTTCCCGTTCCATCCACGATGAGCTTATGCTCTTCTATCTCAGTATCAAAGTTTGCCTGTACCGTTTCATCACCGCCAGCGATCGTCTGCGTACAGATTTCGCCTACCGCACTGTCACAACCCGTCCATCCGGTGAAAATTGATCCCGGAGCAGCCGATGCTACCAGCAGGCTAATCGTGCCATCGGCAACTGCTTCTTCACAATCGCCACTGTCGACTCCGGCACTGCTATCGCAAGCAATACCCGTACCAGAGACCGACCCGTCTCCAGTTCCCGTTCCATCCACTGTGAGCGTCCGCAACAGTTCAAAGTTCGGATACACTGTTTCGTCACCACCAGAAATCGTCTGCAAACAGGAACTACCCAGCGGATTATCGCATCCTGTCCATCCGGTGAAGATAGAACCCGGGGCGGCTGTCGCTGTCATCTTGACCGTCGTGCCATCGGGTACAGTTTCCTCGCAATCGCCGCTATCGGCGCCAGCGCTGCTGTCGCAATCGATGCGTGAACCGCTGGAATCCTCTACCGACCCGTCTCCAGTTCCCGTTCCATCCACGATGAGCTTATGCTCTTCTGTATTCGTATACGTACAGGTCACTGTCTCGCCGGCTGCCAGGTTGATCGTTGCCGTGCTGCCGGATGTCGATGTGCCACCGCTTGGATCAACACAACTTAAGCTCGTTGTGTAACCCGATACTGCCGTCTCCGTCACCGTGTACAATCCGGCGACCACATTGTTGAACGTCTGTGTTTGTCCGTCATCAAGCGTGAAGTTGTTGGGCGCTGCGATGTTATCCGTAAAGCCAAAGCCTGTGCCGCCAGCAGGATTCGTCACCTTTTCGATTACGATCGTGCCCGTTTGCTCTGTATTCGTATACGTACAGGTCACCGTCTCGCCTGCTGCCAGATCGATCGTCGCCGTGCTGCCCGATGTCGATGTACCACCGCTCGGATCAACACAACTCAAACTCGTCGTGTAGCCTGATACCGCTGACTCCGTCACCGTGTACGATCCCGCGACCACATTGTTGAAGGTCTGTGTGTTGGACAGCGTGCCATCCGCATCGTCATTCAGATCGAAGGTTGCTGGCGACAAGCCGCCCGTCGTCGTGAAGGCGAAGTCTTGAGCGCTATCCGGCACAGTGTCTTTGACGATCACGATCGTGCCCGTTTGCTCCGTATTCGTAAATGTACAGGTTACCGTCTCACCTGCTGCCAGATTGATCGTCGCTGTGCTGCCCGATGTTGACGTGCCACCGCTCGGATCAACACAACTCAAGCTCGTCGTGTAGCCTGATACCGCTGACTCCGTCACCGTGTACGATCCCGCGACCACATTGTTGAACGTCTGCGTGTTAGATAGCGTGCCGTCAGCATCATCATCCAGATCAAACGTCGCTGGCGACAAGCCGCCCGTCGTCGTGAAGCCAAAGTCCTGAGCGCTATCCGGCACCGTGTCCTTGACGATTACAATCGTGCCTGTTTGCTCCGTATTCGTATACGTACAGGTTACCGTCTCGCCTGCCGCCAGATCGATCGTTGCCGTGCTGCCTGATGTCGACGTGCCACCGCTCGGATCAACACAACTCAAGTTCGTCGTGTAACCAGACACTGCCGTCTCCGTCACCGTGTACGATCCCGCTACGATATTGTTGAACGTCTGCGTGTTAGACAGTGTGCCGTCGGCATCATCATCCAGATCGAAGGTCGCGGGCAACAAGCCGCCCGTCGTCGTGAAGGCGAAGTCTTGAGCGCTATCCGGCACAGTGTCTTTGATGATCACGATCGTGCCGCAATTTACATGAAGGAAAGTATCGCCAGCCTGGAAACTTCTTCCAATCCATGGACCATAGACCTGTCCGACGATCTCTCGATATTCAACATTTGTATTCGGCGGTACATGGAAATGATCGCCATCACTGAAGAAACCAACATTTTTGACTTGAATGGTCGTTGCTGGTCCACTCACCGGCGGGCAGACCTGAACTGCAACTGTCGCGAATTCCAGCACTAGCTCATTTTCGCCTGCTATGAATGATGTCGGCGCTAGCCACGGACCGATAATCGAGCCGCGTACCATCCGATACTCAACATTCGCGCTCGGCGGTACATGGAAATGATCGCCGCTCGTGAAGTAACCCACATTCTTTACATGCACCTTATGTGGATTGCCAAGGATGTCGCTCTGATCCATCCCATCGCTATCCACATCATTGAATAACGTCACCGCGATCGTCGCAAATTCAAGCACTAGCTCATTTTCACCTGCTATGAACGATGTCGGCGCTAGCCACGGACCAATCACCGAGCCGCGTACCATCCGATACTCAACATTCGCATCCGGCGGTACATGGAAATGATCGCCGCTCGTGAAGTAGCCTACATTCTTCACATGCACCTTATGTGGATTGCCAAGGATGTCGCTCTGATCCATCCCATCACTATCCACATCATTAAAGAGGGTCACCGCGATCGTCGCGAATTCAAGCACTAGCTCATTCTCGCCTGCTATGAACGACGTCGGCGCTAGCCACGGACCGATAATCGAACCACGTACCATCCGGTACTCAACATTCGCATCCGGCGGTACATGGAAATGATCGCCGCTCGTGAAGTAGCCGACATTCTTCACATGCACCTTGTGTGGGTTGCCGAGGATGTCACTTTGATCCAGCCCATCGCCATCCACATCATTGAATAACGTCACGGCGATCGTCGCGAATTCCAGCACAAGCTCATTCTCGCCTGCTACAAACGATGTCGGCGCTAGCCACGGACCGATAATCGAGCCGCGTACCATCCGGTACTCAACATTCGCATCTGGCGGTACATGGAAATGATCACCACTTGTGAAGTAGCCTACATTCTTCACGTGTACCTTGTGCGGATTACCCAGGATGTCACTTTGATCCAGCCCATCGCTATCCACATCGTTGAACAAGGTCACCGCGATCGTCGCAAATTCCAGCAGCCAGTCCGAATTGGGTGCTAGATCATCGGGGAAGGTGGCAGTTTGCCACGGACCAATGACTGATCCACGAACCATCCGATACTCAATAGTGCTATAAGGTGTCACCTGGAAGCTGTCGCCACTTGTGAAGTAGCCCACATTCTTCACATGCACCTTATGTGGATTGCCCAGGATGTCACTTTGATCCAGCCCATCGCTATCCACATCATTGAAGAGGGTGACATTCACTGTGCCATCAAATTCATTGACAAATTCGACAAGCGTTTCTTGATCGACAACGACCTCAACCTCTTTACAGGCGGGTACAGTATTTGGATCTACGCTGAACCAGCCATCCTGTACAGTTTCACAGAGATCATAAGTACCAGCCGGAACGCCCTCGAACCACGCCAGTCCGTCGTCGGTTTCGTGCGTATGGGTCATTTGAACCGCAACGGGCGTGTTGCCGTCAAAGAGTGTGAATTCCCAACCATTCAAACCCGCATTGGTCTGGCTATCTGTCTTCTCCACATGTACCGAACCACAGTTGAGATGCCAGAGGAAGTCGCCGGCTTCAAAACTATTTTGCTGCCAGGGACCATTCTGGTTGCCGATTTTCAAACGATAGTTGATCGTCGTATTCGGCGGGACATGGAAGGTATCGCCTGTAGCGTAGTTACCAGAATTGGAAACCTGCATCGTCGGCTGCACATTATCAGCAGTTACGCAGATCTGAACGTGAATCGTCGCGAATTCCAGTTCCCATTCACTGTCACCTGCCGGGAACTGCTGCGCCTGCCAGGGTCCGTTGATGTTGCCACTGCGCAAGCGATAGTTGATACTCGTGTCTGGTGGTACATGGAAGGTGTCTGCCGTGAAGTATGTACCTGAGTTTGATACTTGCACTTTATGCGGCGCATTCAGCAGGTCACCCGGATCAATGCCATCGCCACCTTCATCATTGTACAGCGTCACCGCCACTGTCGCGAATTCCAGTTCCCATTCGCTGTCGCCTGCCGGGAACTGCTGCGCCTGCCAGGGTCCGTTGATGCTGCCACTTTGTAAGCGATAGTTGATACTTGTGTCCGGCGGTACGTGGAAGACGTTGCTTGTGAAATACGTGCCCGAATTCGATACTTGCACCTTATGCGGCGCATTCAGCAGATCACCCGGATCGATGCCATCACCACCTTCATCGTTGTACAGCGTCACTTCCACTGTCGCGAATTCCAGTTCCCATTCGCTGTCGCCTGCCGGGAACTGCTGCGCCTGCCAGGGTCCGTTGATGCTACCACTTTGCAAGCGATAGTTGATACTGGTGTCGGGTGGTACATGGAAGACGTTGCTTGTGAAGTATGTACCCGAATTCGATACCTGCACCTTATGCGGTGCATTCAGCAGGTCGCCCGGATCGATGCCATCGCCACCTTCGTCGTTGTACAGTGTCACTTCCACCGTCGCGAATTCTAATCGCCACAATCCGCCGTTGATTAGATCATCGGGGAATTTCGCTTGCAGCCAGGGACCATTGATACCTCCACTGTGCAAGCGATAGTTGACAGTTTGTCCGGGTGTTGCCTGGAAGCTGTCAGTACTGGTGAAAGTGCCAATACCTGAGACCTGAACCGTATGTGGATTTGTGAGGACGGTATCGCCATTGAATAGTTCAACAATAACCGTCCCTGGTGGGGCACAGACTCCGCTTGGTGCTGTTGCGAGTAGCCAATCTGCAAAAACAATATTCGTATCAACAGCATCCCCGCTACCAGGACCAGCACCTGAGGGACCATCTGCATTGCCCCACCAGTTGCAGGTGGCATCAAAAGAATTGATCGCACTGCTATTGGAAGCTCCGAAACTCGTATTGCCGACAATATTATTTTGATGTGCTTCGACTGTGCTGGTATCAGCAGCATTATAGCCAACAGCAATCCCCGTCGTATTGTTCAGAAGGTCGTTGAGCGTAATGTCTGCGCTTGACCCAGCCCCAAAGAAGGTTGTCACCAGAATACCAGCAGATGTTGAGCCATCACTGCTGGCAACACCACGATTGTCGGAAATGGTACTTTCTGTAATGGTGATGTTAGCGGCTCCACCGCCGACCTCAACACCATAATCCAGGAAATCACCATTTCCCTTCCCTGTATAGCTGTTGTTACGATACGTTGACCCACTTACGTTAGCGCCAAAATACAGCACCCCGATACGCCCAATTTCTGTGAAGCGTGAATCGCTGATGTCAACCGGACCTGATCCGAAGGGTACAACGGCGACACCAGAATAGTGGGGACCACTCTCATTGAACTTGATCTCAGTAAAGGTCACATTGTCGATCGTCCCCTCACCACGATGTCGAATCCCTTGATAAACCTTATAGCCAGAGCCATCCAGAGTGACATCCGCGAGATGCAGGACTTTCCCCGCCTCAACCAGCCACCAGCCGCGTGCATCGCCACTGGAGCCAGTATTCGCTGAAGGATTGACGATCGTTGTTGCAGGGGTTTCGCCTTGAATGGTTATATCTTTGTTGACAACGACTTGAGGAACTGTTGCAAAGGTTCCAGCGTCTACATTAACCGTCCAACCATTGCCGGCAACATCAATCCCACGCTGGATGCTGGGCACAAAGGTCAACGCACCATCGAAAGTATTGAGGGTGACAAAGACATTGTTTGGTATCCATTCGACAAAACCGCGAATCACTCCCGTATCTGTAGCATGACCGACATGATCTTCAATATCGAAGTTGTCTGTTGCACCCACCCAGGTTGCGTTCGTTGCATCGACACCACCCGATTCCCAGACTGACATGGTTACCGGAATGCCAGCTACCGGGAGTGTCATATTGCCAACGTCCAGTGGCACAGCCCCTGTATGCCCGACGGCAAGGGGATACCAGCCGGCTCCTAATACGCCAGATAAATCCACATTGTTCAGTGTGAAGTTGCTGACATCCGCCTGTTGATGGATTTGCAAGCCTGTTTTGAGCGGCGAACCGGTGATGATGACATTGTCCAGCATGACAGTTGGTGCGCCACCGGGGAGACCATCCCCACGAATCTGAATGCCATAGGTACTCTTGGCATCTACAGTGATATTCTTTAGGGTCAGCGCCCCTTCGAACAGCAAACTCAAATCTGATTGATTGGTGGTTCCGATGCCATTGTCGGCAAAGGTTGTCCCATCAACCGTGATGTTATCGATGTTGATTGGATAGGTCGGCGAGGGATTTATATTAAGACCGCTGATGGTGTTGTTTTTGATCTCACCGCCCAGGATTTGCAGCCCATCGAATGTGCCGATGCTGGATGGAATACGGAAACCGCTGCCACCGTTGCCCGACAAAATACTATTGTTCACAATGATGTCGCCGACAGTTCCGGTATGATTGATCCCGATCCCGTGCCCACTATTTCCGGTGGACGCCACATTATCAATCGTGACGTGCTCGATCGTGGCGGGACCTTGTATCAAAATACCACTACCTGTGTTGCCACCGCCGCTTGCTCCAGTAATTGCCAGATTGCTGATGACCAGACGATTTACAGCCGATGTGCCACCAGCCAGGATCGTAATCCCCGGTGAAGACGGGGTAATAATCGTATCGACCGCATCATTATTGCCACTCCCAGAACCGTTCAGTGTCAATTCTTTATTGATCGTCAGATTCTCGGGGTATGTGCCCGGCGCAACGACTACAGTCCCACCCAGATCAACGATGTCAATCGCCGCCTGTATAGTCTGCTTCGCATCTAGCGCTGTCGTGCCACTATTCGAGTCGTCACCGTTTACGACATCCGCATATGCCGTTGGTGTTCCAACTGCGTGGATCGTAAGCTGTGGCATAAGGGCAAACGCCAATAAAACAAAAAACAAAAATGAAATAAGTTTTGTGCTTTTTCCCAATATAGAAGAAGGGAAATTAAAAGTTGCCGCAACCATTGATTGTGGAGGATTGGGTAACATATGGCACCACCTACAGAGTTAATATAACAATTAAGAGAAGTGTTGTGAGCATAAAGAAAAATATAACTCAGTTGGAATTAGATGAGCAACTGGTTTTGAGAAAATTTACCAATTTTTCATAATATTTACTTTTTTCATAATATTTTCGACATCATTTATTCGGTGTGCACTATATAGAAAAGATGGTGATCTTTTTATTTATGCACATCAGGTGACTCATGTCACATTTGGCAGAACATAAGAGTCTGCTAAGTGTGGTAGCTGTATTTGAGACGAAGCTCAATCAGTGAAACAGCAGGAGCTAAATATGCCAAACGCGTATGATCTTCAAGTCGTTTATTTGGAGGGATCGAATTTTGCAAGACGTGCGACCGCACCAGATTATATTTCGTGGCGCTACAAATGACCTGTATTACTGTGGAGACAATCCGACAAGTGATTCAGTGTACATGAGGTAAAATGTAGCCAACTGACATGTATCAACGCGTCGTCAGTGTAAGATGATCTGAGGGAGATTGCTAATCATAAGCCGGATTTGCGTCGTTCCTCATCGCCGCTGCCTATTCCAGAGTAGTTGGCGGTGATGGGCACAATACTGATAACCTTATGTGATTAACTTCTTGGAGCAAATTAAACTATCTAGCAATTATCTGCATGTCTGTCGATATTCTGAATTGGGCAGATAACGTGCCCATTCTTTCTCGGTGAGCGATCGATTAGCTCTGCTACAAGCTGTTTGCACCCAATTGTTTATGTCTTGATCCCAAATAAAAATTGATCCATCCCGACTTCCAGAAATGAGAAGTTTTTCGCGAGAATTGAAAGAAATTTGATTCACCCAATCTTGATGCTGACGCAGAGATCCAGCAATTTGACGACCAGTCTCCAAATCCCAGAGAATGATTTGTTTGTCCCGCCCGCTTGATATGAGCGTTTGCCCATCTTCGCTGAAACCCACATCCAGCACCCAGTCCATGTGTTCATTCAGAGAGTAATCAAGTCGTTCATAGGTCTGCATATCCCACACCTGTATGGTTCGATCGCGGCTACCAGCAGCTAAATATCGCCCCTCAGAGCTAAATTCCAATGCGGTAATTGCGTCATCGGGTGTTTCTTCGAGTTGTAAGATGAACTCCAGCTCACCGAGTATATCGTAAATAAAAATTTTCCCGTCTCGTCCACCGATCGCCAATAGTTGTTGATCCGGGCTAATTGCAAACTTCAGTAATCCCGTTTCGTGAACTTGTATGGATGTACTTATTGCGCCAGTCATCACATCCCACAAAATGAGTTGTCCGCCATCATCAATTGCGAGTATCTTCTCATCGTTAGAAACCAGCGAGACACGCCATATGATACTCTCGTGCCTTAAAATCAATTGCGACTGAGCTTCCCCCGCTGCTAACTGCCATAGGATTACCATTCCATCCGCACTGCTGGATACCAACTTCCGACCATCGGAACTATATGCTACCGAGGTGATTGCAGTTTGATGATCTTCAAGTTCATTCTCGACTGCTTTACTATCTAAGTCCAGTAACTGGATTAAACCACTTTGATCAGGCGCTGTCCCACCGATCGCCAATTGCTTCCTGTTGGGACTAAGGGACATGTCCGTAATATCTACAGAAGTAGTCAACGATTCGGTTGCAAGGGTCTGTAAAGAACTAAAATCCCAGAGCATCAATCGACCATCAGCACCGCCAGAGACCAGTGAGAAATCTCCTTCCCTAAATTCAATATCCCACGCAGGACCCAGATGGGTGATCGGCAACCCGAATAAATATTGACCAGAGGTGCTATTCCATAGACGAATAGATCCATCTGCGCTTGCAGATGCGAGGAGGCTGCCGTCGCTGCTGAATGATAGACTTCGTATCCAGCCAGAATGACCAGAAGCTATTTGATTGATGATTTGTCCTGTGGACACATCCCACAGTATGATTTGCATATCTGCGCCAGCGGTAGCTAAAATCCTGCCATCGGGACTAAATACTGAGGTGAGAACCCAATTTGAATGTCCGAGCAATGGCTCACCGATGAGTTGACTTGTTCTTATATTCCACAATTGCACGGTGTTATCGGCACTGGCTGACGCCAAAATCCGATTGTCAGGGCTGAAACTGACATCATAAACAATATCTGTATGACCATTAAGCGTAGTTGCTTGCGGCGGCTCTTGGAGGAGATCCCACAGGATGATGGAGTGATCCGAGCTACCCGATACCAATTGCTTGCCATCCGAACTAAAAGTAACACTCCACACTGCACCAGAATGTACAGAAAGTGGTTCACCGATTGGCTCCCCGGATAGTGTCTCCCACAAGCGGATCGTGGCATCATCCCCTGCTGAGGCTATGAGTTGTCCGTCAGGGCTGAAGGCAACATCGTGGACAGTTCCCTGATGACCAACCATCATATTTCCGAGCGGTAGTCTGGAGTTTGAATCCCATCGAATTATCTCTCCACTTTCACTTCCAGATACCATCAGATTTGTGGAAGGGCTGTAATCGAGTGTTCGTACGGAACTTTCATGTCCGTGAAAAATCGTGGATAGATATGGATTAAACTGTAAAGCTGATAATAGGCTATTCTTTGCCTCGTATGTATTTGCAGTCCGCCAGGCTTCTATACTTAGAAGTAGGGGGAGGTCGCCTTGATCTAACAGCGTTAATGCTGTCGCTGCAAGCTCGCGAGACTTTGCAACATTAGCGGCTGAGTTCGCTCGATCACGCTCAATAATAGCAGTCGTGCGAGCCTCTTGAGCCTGTTGTTCCTGGTACATCGCAAAAGCCGCAAGCGCAAATGCAACAACCGAAAACATGACCAAACCAAGAAACGCTAGCTGACGTCTTTGTATGGCTCGCTTACGAAGTGCAAGGCTTTTTTCAATATATGCATGTTCATCCTGATTGAGCAATAAGGAGCGATCTTCAGCCAATATCTCAAACTGTGAAAGCCGAGCGCCGGTTGCTAGAAAGCTGCTATCGCGGCTGGAGTTAAACCAGTCACTGGTTGCAGTTGATAGCATTTGCCTTAAATATAAAGATCGCCGACTGGACTCGATCCATTCATTTAAGTAACCCCATTCGCGGATAAGCGATTCATGTGCAACGGTAAGGACGGGGGTTCTGGTTGCGGAATCTCGATCAAAGGTCAACAGCCGATATTGACCAAAGATGTTGATGACTTCATCAAGGGATTCCCGATCATGGATACTAGAAGTTATTTCCGAAAGAAGCACCCGTTGTCGCGCTGATTCTGTATCATCTTTGATGGTAACCAACCGTAAAAATAATTGCTGTGCAATCTCTTGTCCTTGATGATCTAGACGATCATAGATTTCAGTTGCACGCTGTGCCAGCGCCCCAGTGACCCCTCCGATCGCGTCATAAGCTTTGTGTGTTAGAAGTCTTCCTTCACGCCGATCAAACAACTCGGTTAGCGCATATTGCAGCAGGGGAAGCCCGCCTGGTTGATTAACTATGTCTTCAACGATTCGATCACTTAATCCAGGCTCGAACATTAATCCAACCTGGTTGGCAGGGACTGTGACAACATCGTCCAATTGACTAACCGATAAAGGCAATATGATCTCGGTATGCTCACGCATGAGTTCGCCGAAACCCGGGTATTGTAGCGGACGATCGTAGTAATCTGCGCGCAGCGTTATGATGATGCGCAGTCGTTCTCCTACTTCTGATACAGCATAGGAGAGGCTGTTTAAGAACTGAGTTTTTGAGGATTCTGATTTACATAGTGTAAACACTTCTTCAAACTGGTCAATAAAAATAAGCAGACTCATGCTCGGCTCGGTTAGGATTGCTGGAAGCACTGTCTTTAAGGAGAGTTCATCCTGTTGCAAACGATCAGCGAGGTTAGCGATCGGATTAGCTGCAATACTGAGCAAGGCTTCAGCTAATTGTTGATGCGGGTCAGTACCTGGAACCATTGTAGCAATGAACCAATCTTGTGAACCTTCGAGCGCGCCGCTCCGCAGTGCGGGTATTATTCCGGCTTTCACTAGACTTGATTTCCCGCTACCGCTGGGACCAATCAGGGCAAGAAAATGTGACGAATTCTTGCTTTCCCTCATCTTTTGCAGAAGCTGCTCAACGACTTTGTTTCTCCCGAAAAAGTCACCAGCATCTGCTTCATCGTAGGCACGTAAACCTTTATATGGGTTTCTGTATTCTTCGACCTGGTCAAAATCAACAGTCGTAATCCGTCGAGTCGGCATACTCACATCAACGTTTGGAGGAGCATGCATCGTAACGCTGTTGACGATCGGGGCTATTATTTGCTCGAATTCTTTTGCGAATTGTATGGGATCAGGGTATCGATCTTCTGGGTTAGGTGCTGTCGCCCGACGAATAATTGCATCGAGTTCAGCAGGAAGATTGGGACGGTAATTTTTGATAGAAGGGATCGCCCCAACTGTCCGTTTGCTCTCTAAGACTTTCGATGTACTGCCTGGAAATGGATCGCTTCCGGTTAGAACTTCAAATAATAATACGCCAAGGCTATAAATATCCGACTGATTAGTGGCATACTTATCGCCAAATTGCTCTGGACCCATATATCGCACTGTACCTAGTGCAAGATTCTTCATTGAAAACTCGCGATGATGAAGAAAATCAATCGCAATGCCAAAGTCGGAAATATAGGCGTTATTCTGATCATCTAACAGGATGTTCTCGGGTTTAATATCGCGATGGATAACCCCGCGTTGGTGCGCACGCAACAATGCAGCCGCTAATTGGTTTACCAGGCGGATGATGTCACTCGGCGACCAGCTTTTTTTCTTAAGTGAACTACGCAAGTTGCCACCCGAAAGCCATCGCATAACCAGATACGCGCCGTCTGGGTCCCGCCAAAAATCATACAGGGGAATGATGTGGAAGTGCTCTAATCGAGCGATGAGATGTGCTTCGAGTTCGAATCGGCGGATAAATTCTGGTTCATTGACAAATTGCGGGTGAATGACCTTTATGGCAACGTCACGTTGAACAATTTCTTGCCGCGCTTTATATACGATTCCAAATCCGCCGATGCCAACTTGCTCAAGAATTCTGTATCCGCGTATTAAATCTCCGATCAAGTCAGGCATGAAAGACTACCGTGATGCGGGGATGATACTTAGATCGCTATCAAGTAGATGACTCAATAATGGGGCGAGCTTACCAGCAAATCGCTCACGCTCTGTATCGGATAATAGTGGCAATATCTCTTTGAACAACAAATCACAAGCTCTGAGTGTTTTGTGCTCAGTCAAGGCAACATTTGATATACCCTCATCATTCAACATCGCGGAAGTAGATCCGGGTCCAAATAAATCAGCATGAGATCGCATAAAATCAACAATGTCATCGGCATCACCCAGCGTTATGTGGATCTGATTGTCGGATATATCCATGCGCATATCGGTGACGCCCGGCTCAACGGTAGGTCGCTTCTTTGCCTCGTTAATGATGGACTGGATACTGGTAACAGCCTTAATATATTCCCCTATTGTATCCGTAAGATATAAAGGCGAAACACTTCGTAACGAACCTGTGTGGCTCAGTTGACTGGATGGACGCAACCGAAGTGTGTAGTCCTTCTCGCGTACCGTCGGCATATGAACGATAATTACCATATCACCCAATCTGATCTGTGATCCGCTTGAGATTGGGTAGTGCTGTCCCGGCTCAAGTTTCTTTTCGTTGAGCCAGGTTCCATTGGTACTATTGAGGTCTTCTACAAAGTACTGTTCATGCTTCAAGAATACGGCAGCATGCATTCTGGAAACACCCAGATAGCTTCCCATTTGAGAAAGATCAATGGTTGGCTGATCTTGAGGTAATACACCTGGCAGTTTCCTGCCGATCAATATACGTTGTTGGTCTTCGATCACGGTTGGGCGACTATGCCCCGGTAGATAGAATGCGATTGAATTCGCTGCTAGATCAACCTTAGACTCAATATGCGCGACCTCTCGAGGATATTCTCCTGTAGATACACGCTCGGTGATTGTAGGATCAATCAAGTCAGCTCTCTCGTCTGTGTTCTCTTCGTCAGTGCCCATTTACATTTAACTCAATTGGATTCAATTGCTTACACTCGTTACTGGGTGTTGATTATTGGTCCCCTATTTATTCTTTTTTCCGCCACCATTGCCATTGCCGTTGCCGTTGTTTCCACCGCCATTGCCGTTGCCACCAGCATTTCCGTTCCCGCCACCATTGCCATTGCCGTTTCCGTTTCCGCCACCATTGCCATTGCCGTTTCCGTTTCCGCCACCATTGCCATTGCCGTTGCTATTGCCGTTTCCGTTATTGTTGCAACTATTTCCCGGGCAGTTGCCCGTCGGATTATCTTCTGTACCTGGATCTCCAGAATCTGTTGGATTATCTCCTGAGCCTGGATTCCCTGAACCAGTTGATGAAGAGCCATCCTCCGAAGTATCCGAACCTGTATCTGATCCTTCCCCAGACCCAGTTTCATCAGCAGGCGGTGTGTTGCTGTCCTCAATATCATCTTCGGAAGCTGGTGGTGGAATCTCTACATCATCGCCGACTGGCAAGTCGACCATCGTGTCATCATCGTATGGCTCAGGTAGACTGGGAATGCCGGCAGGTGTTTGATCAGGATTCATCGGAATATCGACGGAAGAACCAGGGATCACATTGACACTGCCACCATTAGCTCCAACAACGGCACTTCCTTCGAGAACGTTGACGGTCAGCGATGCATCAGCTTGTGTTTCCAGGAACACGGTCGATCCTGTGGCATTTTGCTGTAACTCAATCGTCACTTCATTGATTAGCAGAGTAACTCTGGCGATGCCATCCGGAGTCTGGATCATCAACCCATCTGGAGGTAAACCTGAGCAATCTAATCCACTATCACCACTCGTGAAATAAAATGCCTGCATGGGTCCTAAGAAGGGAGCGCTCCCAGAAGTGACCTCAAGCGAGGAAACATCGTCATCTGAAGTAATCAATTCGGCTGAAAGCCATCCGGTGACATCACCTTCACCACTTTCGACTCGTATCCATGATGTATCCGCAAGTCTTCCGGTGGCTACGAGAGTTTCTCCGGGTGCGATTGATGCCACAACACCTGCGTTCACGGTTGGAAAGCGGCGGATGTTCACATGCTGATTGGCACTGATGATGACTTCGATTGTTGTCCGAGGGTCTACTGCGTTATCGATCTCTACGTCCCCAAACAGAAACATGGTTACATCTTCTGTACCGGATATGGCTTGATATACCAGGAGGCGCATCTGGGCAATGCCCCATAATTCTGTGTCCATATCCATAGGGCTGAGATGGAGCGACCGTATGTCAGAGACAGTTTCGATGTCGCCCGGTTGACTGAAGTTGAGGGGAGTCGATGAGCTATATGGAATAGCTTCTACATCATTATTTCCATAACATGCCTCATCGCGTCCGAGTCCTTCGCAGACTGCTAAGGCGTTATCCAGTATCTCTTCGAATTCAATGGCACAAGTTTCATCGCGACCATGATCTGAATTTGAGCCAGAATTAGAGATAGGTGAATGAGGCGCCGCTAAAGACACCATAGAAATAAATATTAGGCTTACAGGCAAAATAAGCCAAAAGACTAATCTACTTCTGTTCATGGCCATCCCCCAGCCATCTAGTTAGCAGCGGTTATTTAATAGTGTAACAACGTTTCCTCATCTATTACAACAATTATGTAATAGTAATCCCCGAATTCAGCATTAAGGAAGATGATACAAACCCAAAATTCATATTTGAGGCTGAATTGAACAACTTTTTAGGATGCTTATGAGAATTATTCAAGTGGATATATTGAATTCAACGAGGTAATTATTGAGATCTTGGTATATGCACAATGATGACCATATCGCCTAATCTGACCTGCGCACCATTGGGTAAATCATATTGCTTCCCCGGTTCTAGTTGATTCTCATTGAGCCAGGTTCCATTGGTGCTATTTAGATCCTCCAGATAATAGTTGCCATCTTCTTTGGTAACAACCGCATGCATCCTGGAAACACCGAGATAACTGCCCATCTGTGATAGATCAATTGTCGGCTGATCTTGAGGGAGCAAACCAGCTACCTTCCTTCCAATCGTGATCCGTTCCTGATCTGGAATGACCTTTGGGCTGCTGAAGCCTGGCAGATAAAATGCGAATGAATTCGAATCTATTGGACCGCTAGCGGAAACTTTTGCTGCCTGTCGTGGAGATTCTCCGATAGATATATGCTTTGTGACTTGTGCCTCAATCATCGCTTATTTTCCTATCCACACACTCGACATGTTCGTTCCTTACATTCACTGTACCGTAACACTCAGTGAAACTTGCATTAAGGGAGATGATACAAACCCAAAATTCATAAGTTTACAAATATCCAAAGAAGAGATTTAAAGTAAAAAACCGACAGAGATTATTAGTCGGTTGGAATGACATTTTGCCTTGTATTCGCTTGTACAACGTTATTTTGGGAAGCAGGCGCTTTACCAACTGAGCTACACCCGCATCGCGCACAGAATATCGTAACTCCTGGTCGGATTAAAGTATCTGGACAACTTTGTTCATGATGATGTTCTGTTGATACCTCTCCTTTAATTCGTCAGGTAAGAAGAACGCGTACTTGTCAGCGGTCGCTTCAATCGACTTGTGTCCTTACTTTTTAAGATAGAGGATTTAAGTCGCCACCTATTTTGAGATACTCTCGTGCCAAGGCGTGCCGATAAGAATGGTTTAGGGACAGAGATGTGCCAATTCACTTTCAATCGCATCGGCCTGTGGATGATTTGGTACAAGTTCTACAACGAATTCCAAGTCAGTCCGCGCCAGCGTGCAGTCCTGGTAATCTTCTCGGTAAAGATAAATGATCCCTCGATTGAGGTAGGCATTAACATATTCTGGATCGAGCGCAATCGCTCGCTCATAGTCGGCAAGCGCTAGCTCATACCCTCCCAAATCGGAGTAGGCAACCCCGCGATCGACGAAGGCAAGAGCAAGCTGAGGGTTGAGTACAATCACCCGGTTATAGTCAACAATTGCTAGCGCATAGTTGCCTTGATCATGGTAGGCATTCCCGCGATTGCTCAAGGCGTCAACATTTTCTGGATCTAGTGCAATCGCCTGGCTATAGTCAGCAATCGCTTGCTCATACTCGCCCAAAGTAGCGTAGATAATCCCTCGATTGAGGTAGACATCAACATATTCCGGATCGAGCGCAATCGCTCGGTCGTAGTCAGCAATAGCAAACTCAATTTCGTTCAGAGTGCCGTAGGTAAGTCCACGATTATAATAAGGCGTGGCATCGTCGGGATCAAGTTCAATCGCCCGGTCAAAGTCTGCGAAGGCTTGCTCAAAGTCACCCAATTTAGCGTAGATAACTCCCCGATTGTAATAAGGTATAGCAAATTCCGGAACAAGCGCAATCACCCGGTCGTAGTCTGCGAAGGCTCGCTCATACTCGCCCAAACTAGCATGGATATTCCCTCGATTGAGGTAGGCATCAACATATTCCGGATCGAGTTCAAGCGCTCGGTCGTAGTCAGCAATGGCAAGCTCAGTTTCGTTCAGAGTGCCATAGGTAAGTCCACGATTATAATAAGGCGTGGCATCGTCGGGATCGAGTTCAATCGCCCGGTCAAAGTCTGCGAAGGCTTGCTCAAAGTCACCCAATTTAGCGTAGATAATCCCTCGATTGAAGTAGGCATCAACATATTCCGGATCAAGCACAATCACCTGGTCAAAGTCGTTCATAGCTTGCTCAAAGTCGTTCAGCTTAGCGTAGACCACCCCGCGACTTAAGTAGGCAGGAGCAAATTCTGGATCAAGCGCAATCGCGCGATCGTAGTCAGCAATAGCTTGTTCATGTTTTCCCAGATCGTCGAAGAAATTACCGCGATCGAGGTAGTCTTCTGCAGTCTCAGGCTCCCCATCAGTCTCCTGTCCAGCAACTATGTTAATTGTCTGCAGAAAAGAATTTGAAAACAGCCCGAGGTACGTGATGAAAGCGAAGAGTATCATCAGCTTGCGCAACATTGCAAACCTCCTTGCTTATCTCTGGCTTGAGAATACCGGATTATCTCAACAGTATCAGTATACCTCAGTTATGTCCCTATATTCGGAACTATCAATATTGAGAAGGATCATATTTCTATCTCGTCCCATAAATATCACATTAGTATGTGAACACGAAAAAGCCAACTGACAGATGTCCATTGGCTAGTGTTGAACCACTTTCAAAACCTCGTTGGAAGTGAACCTGATAAGACCCAATCCGAACATCCCCCACAATATCAAACCGCATTTTTTCTCCAGCAACTGACATTTCCTCAGAGCGCAATCCTTGCGCGTCTCTCGAACAAACGCTGATTTGACTTTTCGGTGAAATGAGGGAGACACACTCCTCCCCCATCGCACCTAGAAGTACCGTCGCGGAGGCAAACGGCACTCCCATCTTAATAGCATATCACGGGTTGGCAGTTCGTTGTTTTCGCAAGCAGTTTTGTTCAATTAACTTTAGTTTGCGGAGGAAATATCTATCATGACTCGTTCCATTGTACTAACAAATCACAAAGGCGGCGTAGGAAAAACTACGTCGGCAACAAACATCGCATTGGGACTGGTGCATGTCTTGCGCCATTTCAAAGCCAATAACTGTCGGGTGCTCCTTATTGACACCGACAGCCAGGGACATGCGTCGTTAGTCACAACCGGGCGCAACGACTTCAGTACAGACAACAGCTTGTACACTGTCTTGATGGCAGATCGCAAAGAAGCATCTAACGTTCTTTCGAAATGCATCGTTCAGAGTGAGTGGAATGCTGACCTACATGTTTTGCCTGCATCACCGATGTTGGAAGGTGCAGAACGGGAACTGACCGGAACAGCAGGCGCACCCTATCGTCTCGCCGATCCATTATCAAAAATCGCACCGCACTATGCGGCAATTGTCATTGATACACGACCCTCATTCTCACTCATGACAGAGATCGGCTTACTGGCAGCCACAGATGCTATCGTACCAGTCGAACCCCGTTATCTCGAAACAGTCGGTCTATTGAGTGTCATTAACAAGATCAATGACATCCGTGAAGGATGGCGACATCCCAACCTGCGAGTAAGTGGCATTCTCGTGACCAAGATGGATAGTCGTATCAAAGGACACAATCAGCTTCTGGAAGAATTGAAGTCTCATAGTGTACTCGGACAACTCGTATGTGGAGTGATTCCACAAAATGAAGCAGTACCCTACTCACATCATCACCACATGAGTGTGTTCAACTTCGATCCAAAAGCGGCAGCGAGTAATGCCTACGCTCAGTTCGTCAGCAACCTTGTGCGCCAGATAGCGCGGCAACAGCCGGGTCGGAAGGCGGTGTAGTTTATGGCACGCAAAAAACGCGAGATTAACACTAGCCTTCTCGATAGTGTCACCGCCGACATACTCGGTGGTGATGATATGGACTTTTTTCAGGATGACAGCCTTCGGGTTGAACGCATCTTACTGGAGCTAGTACGACCCGATCCCTTACAACCACGTCGAGTATTGCCTGATCGCATCTATCAGGCATTTCATGACAATCGTATGACACCCACACAGGCATTACGTGAACTCGTTCAGACCGCACAGCTTGCAGCACGACAGCAAGGGCGACCTTTCAACAACGTCCTGGATTTGTTAGGAAATCCCGATGATGAAAGCGAACAAGAGTTACCATCCTTATCGCCTGAAGAACAACTCGTTCACGATTTAGTCAATCTCGCGATTACCATCCGAGATGATGGACAGGTCAATCCGTTGACAGTAGTTGATGTTTCAGAAGGTGTGACACGTCAGTTCCGTATCGAAACGGGCGAACGCCGTTACTGGGCAACCTGGCTTTTGCGTGATTTTATCTCTGGTTATGAGAGCGATGGCATGATCCCCTGTATTATCATAGCACACGAATCGGCATCAGCATTTCGACAGGCAAAGGAAAACACAGCTCGCTCGGGTTTATCCGCTATCGCAATGGCGCGGCAAGCTGCCCTGCTGTTACTCTACGTTCATGGCTATGAAATGCCAAATGGTCCAGTACCAATGGATTTCTATCGCCAAGCATTGGAACTCGATATGCGAGGGAAACGTGAATATACAGAAGGCATTCTGTCGGCTATGGGCGGTATCAGAAAATCCCACTTCAGTGCAATTAAAGCTTTATTGAGATTATCTGATGAGGCTATTGAAATGGCAGATCGCCACAATATTGAAGGAGGAAAACTTCGTCATGTAGTTGCATTACCAACTGACTACCATGCAGAAGTTGTCCGTCAGATTGTTGAGTTCAATCTAACAACAAAACAGGTGAAGGATCTTTGTAAGGATGAAACTCACGAAACAGACTCTGCCGATTCTCTTGATCGCCTTTCTGCAAATGCGGTTAAGATTGCACGAGTTTCAAAATCGATTAGTACAACTTCGCCTCAAGATTTAGCCCACGCACTGTTGCAACAGGAAAATGACACCGATGTAGCTATTGCACGTTTACAAGCAATGCGAAAGTTAATCGACCAAGCAGAGAAGGTATTGTTTGAGAGCTAAAAAAAGGTTCGCATGTGCGAACCTTTTAGGAGGTAGTTATGTTTAGTAGAAATCGCTCACCACCAAAAAATGGAAATGCCCACTGCATCTATGCGGGTGGGCTGGGCGATGGTGATAAATTTTAACCTAGACAATTAAACTTTATCATAGTCTCCAGCCGTCTGCAACCAAATCATACTACTTTTTTGTCATGTTTCCGCATGACCCTAGTTTAGCTTTGCCTGGAGACAAAATTATGAACACCAATTTACTGCAATTAACATCTAACGATGCCTATGCGTTCCGACGTGTTTTATCCAAGATGGATGTACCAGATGATCTGGTTTTGAGTCCACTTGCCAGCTTGCTCATCAGATCACTTGATCCTCAGAATAACCCTGCTGGCTGGCAAACCCTGCAAGATATTGCTACTCAAAATCACGAGATTATGCAGCAGATTATGTACATTGACCCGAAGAGTCCGCCACCCAGCCCTGATACAAAGGGTAATGATCAATTGTATGTTCCACCATTACCTGCTAATGCACGACTGAGTGATGATCTGCTAGAAAGTGCAACACATGTAGGACGATTTCACCGGGATTGTACAGATTGGTTGAAGCAGAAATCGCCAATGACCCCGAATATCTTTTTAGAGTCTGCGCCTCTCTGGGCAGTGGGTTTGGCAATTGCTCGACGCTGTGTTCTTCGCTTAAGCTTTGATGATATTCATCCCAATCTGTATTTTTTGTGGATTGCACCAACGACCTACTACCACAAAAGCACCGGACTAAAGGCAATCACGAATGTGGTTCGCAGTACTTTGCAACACCTGCTATTACCGGAAACAACCACACCTGAAATGCTGATGGCTAAATTGGCAGGACAGAAACCAGCCAATTATGACAAGCTACTACCGACTGAGAAGAAGTTGGAAGAACATGGCATTCGATTTGCTGGTCAGCGCGGCATGAGCATTGATGAGGCAAGCAAAATCCTTATTCCCAAGAAATATATGGAAGGCCATGCCGAAACCCTGATGCAGCTATTCGATGCACCGGATCGGATGGAACGTGAGCTACGTGGTGATGGAAAGCTCATCATCTACAATCCTGCACTATCGCTGATTGGTGCTACTACGCCCGCAATGCTGGCACGATATCTGACAGATGCAGAATGGGAAAGTGGTCTTCTGGCCCGCATTCTACCTCTGACACCAATCAACAAAGAAGTCCCCTATGTCGTCAGCAACCCGTCATCCGAATTAGCTCAAGTTATGGAAGGTCTGAAAGCGCGTTTGCTACGCATCCACAACGCCTTTCCAACACCTCCTGATCTGGAAGCCCTCTATAGTGCCGATGAACCAGCACAACGTTCGGTGATTGAAGCATTACTCGATCCAGATGTGATGGAATGTTTCAATGCCTATTCTGAAGCCATGCACGAATTGACAGACCCCAGACGCGGTTTAGATGAGCGTTTACGGGGCAATTATGGACGTTTTCCTGTCATGACCATGAAGATTGCTCTGATACTCACCGTTATGGATTGGGTTGAGGATGGCGGAAAAGATTCACCGCGAATCTCGCTACCACATTGGACACGCGCTCAGATGCTCACTGAGAAATATCGGGCATCGGCGCATCGCCTGTTGGCAGAGTTGAATGTCAGTCAGGATGTCAAGAACGAGCAGAAAATACTGGACTTCATTGCTCGCGTTCAGAAAGAACAGCCGCCAACTAAACGAGAAATTCATCGTGGTACAGGCATAAAAAATCGAAAAGAAGCATATGCGGCTGTCGATGCGCTATTGGATTCAGGTGTTATTCGTGAGTCAGAGCGCAAAACAGGCGGACGCTCTGCTCGTGTTTATCAACTAACCCAAAGTTAGTCAACTTATGGCAGTGGATTTGTCGAAAGTTATGACTTTCGACATGTGACATTTGGCATTTCCACTGCCGAAAGTCTGTTCGAGACGATAATTATGATAATTGATACCAACCAAATTAAACAGAATATTGACTGCCGCGAACTGATTGAACGTGATTTGGGCAAAGCAAAGTACAGGACACGAAACTACAGCACCTATAAATGTCCGATCCATAATGAAGTTAAGGGGTACTCATTTGTTGTCTATGAAGACCACTGGATTTGTTTTGGCAAATGTGGTCATGGTGGAGATGCCATTTCATGGATGATGGACTATCACAATCTATCTTTTCAAGAAGCATGTGAGCGTCTGTCATCCGGGGCTTTGCCAAAGATCCAACAGCCTGTAAACAAAAGCAAAAATAGAGTTCCAGTTTTATCTGAACCACCAGATACTGAATGGCGATCCAGAGCTGAAGAGGTTGTGAAACAAGCGGAAGTAAATCTTTGGGGTGAGGCGGGTAAACGTGCCTTACGTTACCTGAAAGAGCAACGTGGCTTAAATGAAGCAACTATTCTTGAAGCAAGATTAGGATACATTCCAGGTGATTATCGAGATTGGAAAACCATACATGGTTTGACCGTTCCTTGTGGCATTACGATTCCCTGGTATGCCGATCAAATTCTCTGGGGAATCAAAGTGCGTCGTGCGGCTGGACAACAACGTTATCAGCAGGTGAGTGGTGGCAATATCAAAGGATGCCTCTATCTTGCGGATACTGTTCAACCAGGTCTACTGCTCATGATCACAGAAGGCGAATTTGATGCCCTGATTGTTAGACAGGTTGCCCATGATTTGATCAGTGCTGCCTCAATTGGCAGTGCTGCAAACAAGTGTATCAATCCAAAATGGTTCCCTAAGTTTATGTCCGCACCAAGCATCTTGCTTCGCATGGATGATGATCAGGCAGGCCAACAGGCTGGCGCCCAAATTAGTCAGCTTTCTCTGACTGTAAAGCATGTTCAAGTTCCAGACACCAAGGATGTGAATGATTACTATCTAAGTGCGGGTCATGATAATTCAAGAAATTGGATATTATCCCTTGCTATCTAGTGTATTTTACAGGACAGGTGTGTATTTATTGCATGACATCCAATATTAACTTCCCAATTTGAAGCTGATAATGGTTGTCACCGCCAGAGATTGTAAAGTATACATAGTCCAGACCTGCATCCCTGGTAATCAGTCCTGGAATGTATTTCCCGTCAATCCACTCTGATTCATCAGGACTTCCACAACCAAAATCGAAACATAGATCCGTGACCCTCGTCCATGGACCCCATGGCTTAGGTGCCTCAAATAATGCTCCTGCTCCTCCCAGTGGTTCGACTGAAGAGGCTGTCATATAACTGCTCTAAATTGATCAAATGACTATTGTGGTTGGACCGCCCAAGAGTCCTGCAAAATATTCGTATTTTGCATAATTATGTACCGACAGGACAGGCACCCATGTGAGATAGACAGAACCATGGCGCCAATTTGCTTCAGATCCGATCGCTAAAGCATAGACAAAACCATCCTGATTGAGCGCATAATCCTGTCCCATGTTGATGAACATCAGCGCACGGAAGTTGCTGCTTTTATCCCATGGCGAATCTTCGACCTTTGTCCAAGTTTGACCATAATCTTCCGAATAGGCAATATAGCCTCTAATAGGATCACCTGCCGGATAATGCCCGGCGAAGTATAAACGACCGTCTACAAATAACAGGCTGGATGGCTTATCGTTGTCTCCGACTACATCACCAATACCCTGTTCCGTTTCCCGAAAAAACGGCTCACCATCGGGTACATCAATTGACTGAATAATTATATCTGTGAACTCCGGTACAGGTCCATCAAACGCCAAAACACCTATATCTGTAAGCGGAACCGCAGGGTACGTTATTCCTTCGGCACAACCATTCAAGTTGCAGAATAGCTGACAGAAGTGATCGAATTCACCACAGGTGGGTGGTATGCGTTGTCCCAATGTCTCGTAAGCAGGATAACCGATAGGATAACCATCGCCAAAGCCAACACCATCACCCCAGGTAAGATACAAGCGGTCATCATCTGCCCATGTGGACATCCACAGATCACCAAAAGAGGGATAATAAATGGGATCTCCGACGATGTACGCATCACGGATTATGGAATCTTCGGCTCGTACCGTCGGTGTATGACTACCAGCACTCAAGACGACTATGAGCAAGATCCAGGATGAAACCAGTGTTATTGTTCTTATATTCAATTTGTTTACATACATTGGAATTCTACGCCTCCGACAATAGATTAACCTGTGAGGTGGGTTCTAATCTCATGATCGGAATTACCCGGTCAAGTTTATGGTCATGGGCTTCATCATCTTCCACAATCTGAGTAAACTTATTCCACAACCGTATACGTTCGTCACCATCAATTTCTTGAGCACAAACTTCAATACGCCGTCCGCCTGATAGTTCAATAACAATATCAGCCTGCGCCTTGAGATTGTAATACCACCCTGGATTTCGTGGCGCGCCTCCAGCAAATGCCGCTACGAAATAACAATCATCCTCTATAAAATAGCCCAGAGGAATAGCCCGGGTTTTCCCGGTTTTGCGACCAATCGTATTCAGAATCAGGACATCAAAACCACGAGCCTTGCCACCAATCCTGCCTTTACTTATCCGAAACGTGAATTTGTGTAGGGTCAGAAAAAACTTAAAGATCAATTTCATCATTAACCTCTTTTGTGTGACCGACAAGCGATTCAATCAGTTCGGCTGCGCGCAGGGGCGCATTAAGTTGTGCGAATTTACTCTGCATAAATTCTGCCCGTTGCTTGTAAGTAAAATTGGTTAGGATATTTTGTACTGCTGTCTTAATATGAAGGGGGCGAGGTGAACCTGTTTTGAGATTAATACCAACACCAGACCAGGCAATCCTGGCACAGATTTCAGCCTTATCCTCTGATGTGCCTGCTGCAACCAGTGGCACACCGTGTGTGAGGGCGAAATGTACACCGCCATATCCGCCATTTGTTATCATCACATCGATATGGGGCAATAAACAATCAAATGGAATAAATTGCTCAATAATTATATTTTCAGGTAATTGTGCCTCTGAAAAAATGCTTTGAATACCATTACCAGATGTTGCAATGACCAGCATATCTTCATTCGCTAATCCTTGAACAGCAGGAATCAACAGTTCCTGTGGATTCGTTGCAATTGTTCCTTGTGTGACCAGTACAACTGGACGGCTCTCTTGCAGCAGATGCCACCACCCCGGTTTGGTAAACTGTCCTGACCAGGTCGGGAGAAGTGCCCCTAAGAAATAAACGTGATCGGGCAGATCATGGCGCAGGTACTCAAAGTCAGGAATAGTCGGTTGTAGGAAAAGATCAGCATGCACTGGCATCGAGAGTATTGATCTCACAACAGGTTCGAGGTCGAGCGATGTCTGTGCTGCTGTCAGATACTGGTTCACATCTCGCAACAAGACTCGACTTACTAACCAATTCAAGACTCGATTACGTAGCCTGCCAATGCCTGAGTCATTTGGAAGCAGACCCAGTCCATCCGGCGCAGTGTCACGGCTTGGAAACCCGATGTTGGTAATGTTGAGTGCCACATATGGGAGGTTTTGTGCCTTAGCGGCGAATTGTGCGCCGAAGGAAAAGGCATCTCCGATAATAATATCAGTTGGATTTTTATCTAATATGATGTCAATATCTTTGGCATGTTCCATGCCAACATCAATCATCAAATGTTTCATATCAAACTTTGCCTGAGCAAGTCCTTTTAACTTTGCGCGCTCAGGATAAAGTACATCAATATTGTGATAGTCAATATCGTGTACTGTACTATAATGCTGGAATGTGGCACCAACAGCTTCAACTTTGCTGCGGAATTGGCTACCTGTGTACCAATTCACGTTGTGTTGACGTTTAACGAGCATTTTTGCGAGAGGTAGCATAGGACTCACATGTCCGGTAACCGGTATTGTAGCAATCAGAACGTTCGCCATGTCATCCACCAATCTCTTTTGTATTGGTTTCGGCAATCTTGTGCTGGATTTCTAATAGGTTATTCTCATCCAAATAATGTAAGGGGCCACGATGATGAATGATGCGCATCTCGTCACATAGGCGGAAACCATTTGCTACAGTCCATCGTCGTACAAGGGCTATTTTGTCTGGAAGATGAGCAAAAGAACCCTGATGAATGTGAGTAGCAGCCTGTTTCATGGCGCACATTTCTCGAATACGGAATGTACCATACTCACCCGCCGGAACTGACTCTGTCCAGGTTTCATCAACGGGTCCTGCCAATTCCACATCCAGGTTTTCAAAAGTGAACTCGCTGCCGTAATGTATTTCAAGCGGCGGTCCTACATTTCGTACGCCAGCCTCCTGCACAATGACCTTGAGCTGCTCTCCTGCGAACTGAAAACTTTCAGCGGTGGTATATGTTCGACGCAATGTTAGGGCTAGAAATGGTTCAATCGACTTGACCACAATCTCGATGTCTGGCAGATTATTTTCCGCTTCAATCATCCGCAACCTGAATTCAACTTGTCTTAGCCTCGCCTGCTCTTCCTGCAATCGTTGCTCGATCTCAGCTTGCTTTAGTCGTAACATGCCCTGAATTTGTTGTTCGTCGACAGCATCGTTGAGCATGATGCCGATTTGCTCGAGTGACAATCCGAGTTCTTTCAAGGCAATGATGCGGTGAATACGAGGAAGTTGATCAACCGAGTAGAAGCGATGATTCGTATGTATATCAGTTAGCGCAGGTCTCAACAGACCGATGTTGTCATAATGATGTAAGGTTTTGACAGTTACTTGACACAAGCGTGAGAATTCACCGATTCTAAGCATATTTAACAACTATCTACTCGATTTTCGCTATATGTAGATTGTACGACCTCCTGTTACAGGAGGTGCAAGCACTAATCCTGATGAACTTCAAAATGTTGAGAGGTCTACATAATCAATTCCGGAGCGCAACATACTTATGGATCAGGATTACAGCACAAGCGACACCATCTTCGACCCGCACTGCCTCTCCGGTTGAAATAGCCTTTGCGCGATAGGATGGATTTTCCAGAACGGATCGCATTGCGTGCGCGAGGTTCTCTTCGGATAGATTCTTGCTTGGTATCGGTGCCGGACCTATACCGAGTTGATGAACCCGCTGACCCCAAAAGGGTTGGTCAGCGAAGAAGAGTACGACTATTGACGGTACACCGGCTCTCAACCCGGCGGCTGTTGTGCCAGAACCACCATGATGTACCACCGCAGCCATTTGTGGAAATAACCAATCATGCGGCACAGAGTCTACGATCATGATGTTGTCCGGTACATTCTGAGGCTGAATGCCGCTGTTTCCCTTGAAAATGATACCTCGCTGGTTGACAAGTTGCAGGGAATTGAACATCAGTTGGATTGTTGCTCATGGGTCGGGGTCTGCCATGCTACCAAAACCAATGTATATCGGAGGGGAGCCATTTGTAATACATCGTACCCTCCGAGACAGATTGCATTAAAATGTTGGTAAATTTTAGGAGGACGAAATGCACCCGGAAGCCAGGGAAGAATTGAGAGTACGGTTCAAACTTGCAGTGCTTGAGTTTGCAAAATACTTCAGTGTCACAAAGGTCTGTAAGGAATTGAATGTGGCACGCTCGACATTCTACCATTGGATACGAAGATATGAGCAAGAGGGACGTGCAGGCTTATATCACAAAAAACCTATCGCCCATCACCACCCACGCAAAACATCTGCGGAAGTTATTGATTAAATCCTTGAGCTGCGCAAACAATACCTGCTGGGAGCCTTACATATCATGTACTATTTGGAGCGTTATCACAGAATCAGAATTTCAGAATCGACCGTGAAATACTGATTGCAAACAGGCGTTTCCAAACGTATGGGGTAATCTGTTTTACTTGCTCTCGTTGCCGTAGTAGTAAGGGTAGTAGTACAAGAAACGCAACAATGTATTGCAAACCAACAATCGTAAACGGTGAAAGCTGTTGTAATCCAATTTTAGAAACGATAAATGATGAAGACCAAATCATGGTCGCCATCATACCTTGTAGTAACGCAAAAGACCGACTATTCAATCGCAGTTGTTTCCATAATTCATATGTTTTCTATGACCAAGCTACTGTAGTTCCTGAACGCTCATTTGAACCATTCCAAATTAGAGAGCGACTTTTTCAACAAGCAGAATCACTTTCTGACATGTCCAGTGTTATACATAAATAACTGGACAGTCCTCAGCGCTGGCAGTGACCAGTTCGTATCTCATTTCGGATTGACATTTAAGAAGATGTTGATGACCCAAATATATGTGTTGGGATACCGCCTTCCCGAAAGGTAATTTCCAACTCTACTGTTGCCTGTCGCAACTCTGTTCGTTTCTTGCGGCCAAATTACTTCTCGGTTGAATTAGTCGCTGTATTCTTTGCCATCTTCATTGCTTCTGTTTGTTTTTCGATTCCAATTCATTAGAGAACTTATGACTCTACTTTATAGGGGCAATGCCACCTCTTATTCAATGAGATACCGTCTGTATTTGATAGATAAATCACTGCTTGAACAGAAAAAACACAGATTTGCTTCACATTTCCTCCAGATTTGTATGCCATCCTAGAGATAATATCAAACTCTATCTATGGGTTTTTAAGGGTTCAAAACGAAGCCTCCATGAAAAAACTGAGCGTGTGAGCCAGAATACAAGTG